>CAKOAT010111599.1:94794-120736 GCA_932364175.1 Eruca vesicaria subsp. sativa
TTAGGACTTAGCGTTTAGACTAGCACTTCAGATCCTTAGAACGTTTTCACGTCTAAGTTCTTCAATTCTACTTGTAACAGTTGTCGATTCTTATTCAATAAAAGCTTTCTTACGATTTCTTATCTCTTTATTCTTGTTGTTCATCCATATTCCTTTAAACTCGTTTGTTTTAGTGATTTCCGCAGAGATCCAGGACCTCTGGAAAATTAGGGTTTCGCCCTAAGTTTCCATATTTGACGGAAAATCGACAGTGTGGATTTCGGAGAGAAACCGCAACATAAAAGGAAGGATCGAGAAGAATGGAAAGTTCCCGATCCTCAGCGCTACTCGATAGCCAACGTTTAAAAAAAAAACAGACGAGAAGGGTAACGTAATGCATGAAAACTTAGGGCGAAACCCATGAACGAGCGGATCGTCCATATTCATTATCCCGTTCTCGCTACTCGATTACCTCCCGCAGATTACGAGAAGGGTAACGTAATGGTTTTGCCCGTTTCCATATTCATTATCCAAATGAACCGTAATGCTTACTCTAGACTTGCTACCTAGAGTATTGATTATGGAGTGACTAATCTAATAGTCATCTTCATGAAATCATTTGGCTAAACCCAGACTCTATTAAGGCACGATGCGACAGCCGGTCTGATAGAAGTTCTCGGGTGAACACAGTTTCGATCCGATCTGATACTTTATATCGATCGATACTCCTCTAGAGTTATGGATCAACGGCAGCTTATATTGATCGAAACTGCGATAGCAACATCGATCGATGCAGTCGGTAATCAGATCAATGGACGAGTCTAACTAGCGCCAGCTATAGATTTGTCTAAGGGTTGAAGTTCTCATATATTTGCAAGCAATTCGTTAAGACATCCATAGATTTATAATCCTTATTTTCAGAATAGTAACCTTGAATCTAACTAGAACTATCAGTGGGCATAGAATGTGTATTGACTACAGAAAACTGAACTCTGCATCTAGAAATGATCATTTCCCACTGCCATTTATTGATCAGATGCTTGAGAGACTTGCAAATCACTTTTTCTATTGCTTTCTTGATGGATATTCAGGATTCTTCCAGATACCCATACATCCCAATGATCAAGAAAAGACGACATTCACATGTCCTTATGGTACCTTTGCTTATCGAAGGATGCCATTTGGGCTATGTAATGCTCCAGCAACCTTTCAGAGGTGCATGATGTCAATCTTTTCTGATATAATTGAGGATGTGGTGGAGGTTTTCATGGATGACTTCTCTGTCTATGGATCTTCGTTTTCTGCGTGTTTGTTAAATTTGTGCAGGGTCCTACAGAGATGTGAAGACACTAATCTTGTGTTGAATTGGGAGAAGTGTCATTTCATGGTAAAAGAAGGGATCGTGTTGGGACACAAGATTTCAGAGAAGGGAATCGAGGTAGACAAGGCTAAGACCGATGTGATGGTGGGTTTGGCTCCCCCAAAGACAGTGAAAGACATCAGGAGTTTCTTGGGGCATGCTGGTTTCTATAGGAGATTCATCAAAGACTTCTCTAAGATTGCGAGGCCGCTTACCAGGTTGCTGTGCAAAGAAGAAGCCTTTATCTTTGGTGAAGAATGTCTAGAAGCCTTTAAGAAGCTGAAGTGTGAACTTGTGAGTGCCCCCATTGTCCAACCACCTGCTTGGGATCTACCATTTGAGATCATGTGTGATGTTAGTGATTATGCCGTGGGAGCTGTTTTGGGGCAGAAGAAAGATGGCAAAACTCATGTCATCTACTATGCAAGCCAAACTTTGAATGATGCGCAGATGAAGTAT
The DNA here is from genome assembly GCA_932364175.1 of Eruca vesicaria subsp. sativa. Lineage (NCBI taxonomy): Eukaryota > Viridiplantae > Streptophyta > Magnoliopsida > Brassicales > Brassicaceae > Eruca > Eruca vesicaria. The sequence goes on from CAKOAT010111599.1 coordinate 96,593, forward strand.
GCCACTACTGAGAAGGAAATGCTAGCCATTGTCTTTGCCTTTGAGAAGTTCAGAATCTACCTAGTGGGATCTAAAGTGATTGTCTACGCCGACCATGCTGCCTTGAGACATCTTATGGCAAAGAAAGATGCAAAACCCAGGCTTTTGAGATGGATTCTTTTGCTTCAAGAGTTTGATTTGGAGATCAAGGACAAGCCAGGAGTTGAGAATGGTGTAGCTGATCATCTGTCCAGGCTGAAAGTAGAGTCTGGTGCCCCCATTGACGAATGACTTCCTGAAGAGCAGATCATGGCTATTGGGACAGTGATGGCAGTTTGTGAGACTGGTAGGAAGCTTGAAGAAGTCAAAGCCACAGAAGAAAAAGAACCTTGGTATGCTGATTTGGTGAACTACTTAGCCACATGAAAAGAGCCTTTGGATCTTGTGGGTTATGCCAAGAAGAAGTTCTACAAAGATGTAAAGAGATACTATTAGGATGAACCATACCTATATATTCTCTGCAAGGATCAACTTAATAGGAGAGTGGTTGCCAATGAAGAGGTTGATGGGTTCCTTACACATGTCATGGATCATCTTATGGAGGCCATTTTGCTACCTTTAAAACTGTTGCAAAGGTGCTACAAGCTGGATTCTGGTGGCCACATATGTTCAAGGACACACAAGAATTTGTTTCAAGGTGTGATTCATGCCAAAGAAGAGGGAACATTACCAAGAGGAATGAGATGCCTCAAAACCCCATACTTGAAGTTGAAGTGTTTGACGTGTGGGGTATTGACTTCATGGGACCTTTCCCATCTTCTTATGGGAACAAGTACATCCTAGTAGCTGTTGTCTATGTCTCGAAATGGGTCGAAGCTGTTGCAAGCCCCACCAATGATGCTAAAGTTGTGATCAAGATGTTCAAAAGCACAATCTTCCCAAGGTTTGGTGTTCCAAGGATTGTGGTCAGTGATGGAGACTCATTTCATCAACAAGTTACTAGAAGCACTTCTCAAGAAGAATGGTGTGAAGCATAAACTGGCAACTCCTTACCATCCCCAGACTAGTGGTCAGGTTGAGGTTTCCAACAGAGAAATCAAGTCCATTTTGGAGAAGATTGTGGGGGTTAGGAGAAAAGACTGGTCTAATAAGCTTGATGACGCACTTTGGGCTTATAGGACAGTTTATAAAACTCCTTTGGATACTACACCTTTCAAACTTGTGTATGGGAAGGCTTGTCACTTGCCGGTAGAGCTTGAGTACAAGGCATTGTGGACAGTCAAGTTGCTGAACTTTGACATCAAGAGTGCTAAGGAGAAAAGGCTTCTCCAACTACATGAGCTTGATGAGATCAGAATGGATGCTTTTGAGAACTCAAGGATCTACAAGGATAGAACCAAGGCTTTCCATGACAAGAACATTCTAAAGAGAGAGTTCAAGGAAGGGGATCAAGTGCTACTCTACAACTCTAAGTTGAAGTTGTTCCCAAGAAAGCTCAAGTCAAGGTGGTCAGGTCCATTCATAGTTAAAGAGGTTAGGCCATATGGTGCAATAGTTTTGTGGAGTGCTGATGGCAAGGATTTCACAGTCAATGGGCAGAGAGTTAAGCTCTACATGACTACTACACCTAAGGAAGATGGAACTTCGATTCCACTTTCCGATCTCACCTCCGCCTAATCTTCTAGAGGCAAAGTCAAGCTAGAGACTTAAAACAAGCTCACTTGGGAGGAAGTCCCATGGTTATCCATGTACATAAATAAAAAAAATAAAAAATAAAAAAGAGGAAGAGAATGAGGAGGTGTAATTTCGGCTGGAGCCGGAGTGGGGTTCCCCAGCGGGGCAGAAGGGCTGCTCCCGTCCACAGCGGAGGTTCCACGCGGGGTGCTAAGGCCTCTCGTCTCCGGGTCGCAAAAAGAAGACGGTCACAGCCGGGGTCACCACAGCGGTGTCGGTATCCCGCTCCCATTCACAGCGGGGTCTCCACAGCGGGTACAGAGGTCCGCACGCATTCTTGACGACGGAAGAGACAACGACTGCAGCGGGGTTCCGCAGCGGGGTTGTGCCCCTGCTCCCGTTCACAGTGGAGTCTTCGCCGCGGAGTCCAGGGGCCGCTCTGCTCGCTAGGTAAGTGTTCTATCTATCTAAACCGGTTCAAACCAGCCCTAAACCAGCTTAAATTGAACCGGTCGCCTCTCTATCTCCCCCATCGACATCTTCTTTCTCCTTTCTTCCCCTTTCTCACAATCAAACTCTCCCAATTCTCTCAACACCTAAATCACCATAACTCACTCAATCCTTCACCAAATCAACTCATTCTTCTTCCTAATTCGAAGTTTTCATCCCTAGAACCTGTTTCTTGTTCAATTTTGTCATTTTCATTTCATCGCAGCTAGGTAATGGGAATTTAAGATTCAAATTCGTAGGTCCAAAAACTATATTTTTGAAAACTTGAATTTTGCTCAATTTTTTGCTTGATTATGGTGAAATAGGCCAGGGAATGTTTATATATCATGATGGGTTGCCTAAATTGTGATGGATTTGAGTTGAAATTGAGATTTGCCAAATTAAGGTTCTTGAGATTTTGGGGAAATTCAAAATTGATCACATTTGAGTATGATTGTGGCTTCTCAAACTAAATTGAAGTGTTTGAATGCTTGTGTTATGAGTCTTTCAATTCTTAAGCTCATTTGATAAGTATGATCAACATTTGGTTGCTAATGTCCCTTTCAAGGTTTGATTTTGTAGGCACAATGAGAAAGTCGAACAAAGATAAGGACGCCGCAAGAAAGAAAGAAAAACAAGCACAAGTGACTGCTTTGAGAGGAAAGCCTCTAACTTGCTCACCCACAGATGGATCATCTAGGCAACAAGTGTTGGCAGCTAAGAAAGCACAAGAGCAAGAGAAGAGAGAGGTAAATAAAGTAGCAACCTCTAGCGGAGTTGAGAGTGATGAAGAGAGTGGAGAAGAGCCAGCTCCAACCAAAAAAGCAAGGATGTCCACTGAAGAGGGAACAAAGCCTTATGCTAAGAGAGAAAAAGACAAGAAACCAACCTCAGCTGTGTTCCTAGACTTCCTAAAGGAAGGTGTGAGCTGGCCTGCTACAAGATTTGGGGATACAGAACTGATTGAGGAGATTGGTATTGATGAAGATATCAAGGCTATGCTAGGCAACATGAACATGTCTAGATTCTACTCCTTTGCTCATCCCACCTACAAGGAGCTGTCTTGTGAGTTCTTGTCCTCATTGGTGGTAACTTATCATGAATCTCAGCATGTGAGGCAAGGATGGGGGAAGATAACGTTCAAGGTTAAAGGGAGAGTTCACAACGTTACCTTCAAGGATATTGGGAGGTTGTATGGATTTACAGATGAAGAATACTTCAACTTCCTAGGCTTACTGGAATCTCCAGAGACAGCAACATTCCAGAGAAGGTTTGGAAAGTCATCACTGGCACAGCTCACGTCACGGGGAAAGACAAGAACTCAGCCATCAGGAACCCAGCGATACGATACTTCCACAAGATGCTGGTGCATGCCTTTTTCCCTCGTCAGGAACCCGGATCAGTAACTGAAGATGAACTACGACTTCTTTGTCTAGCTCTTGCACCTTTAGCACCTGAGGAGATCCCGTTTGATGTCGGTGAGTTGTACAAAGACTTTGGAATGGTTGGATTCTTTATGACGCGCCTTGAGTACTATAGGGATTGGGCTTGGCCAACAGAGGATTCAAAGCCTCAGATTGGGATTGGAGGCATGATCACTCCTCTACTTCAGCATGTTTGTGTTAACCTAGGTTCTGATGGCATTGGTCCTACCTTCCTTGACGGGACTCACATGAAAATTGCTCAATATTTCAGCGGAAGGTACGAAGGAGACTGTGTCTACACCTACAAGACACATGGAAGAGTTGTTGAAGTGGTCCTCCCCAACAAGAACATAACAAGTCTACAGCTTCCAGGAGCAGTTGCCTTTGATATTGGGGATGAGCATGTACTAGGGCCTCATGGATCCTTAGGCCCCATGGCAGTAAGCAAAAGGAGGAGGAGTGTTCCAACTGTTCGATCTGCAAGAGCAAATAACCAGAGAGGCAAGAGAGGACAGATGAAGCACTCTACGGCTCACCTCGCTACTACTTTCAGCCGTATGCAAGAGCCTTAGCCACCAGGACCTCTCTGCGATGCTCACGAGCACATTGATAAGCTTCAGCAGTGGAACAAGGCTCAAGATCGCGCTTTCTACAAGCTCAAGACAAAGTATAAGGAGCTGAAGAAGACAATGAAGAATACACTGAAGAAGAGGGCTGATGTTCTGGTAAGAGGAGGTGTAGCAGTATGTAGCTCCAGTAACTTTGCAATGGCCAACACATCAACTCCTCGGCCTCAGCGTGACAGCCAGCAAGAGCGTTCTAAGCGCAACTTTGTGGCCCTTCCATCAGAATCAGGGAACAAATTTCCATCCTTGACATCCTCCGATGATGATTCTGGTGACAATGTGAGTAGCGCACCGATGGATCATTCCAGTGCACCATACAGCTACTACAATGCAGCCTACAATCCTTATGGTCCCCCTTATGGCTACAGCGCCCCACAGCCAGGATATTACATCACATACCCTGACCCAGACGAGTCTGACACACCTCGTGGAGACACTTCCTTCAACTCCGACAACTAGCAAGGTACTCCATCCCCTCTCATTGTATATACCGCTTTCATTTCCTGCATTTTATTTCTTTTCTCGGTATCTCTCTCGACTTAACAACACAGAGACTATGTGAATTAAGTTTGGGGGAGGTACCAAGCATTTAATCATGTTTTCTTTTATGATTTTGAGTCTCATTCATTGCATTGTACATTTACATAAAAAAAAATTGAAAAAAACTGAAAAAATCAAAACCAAAATCATGTAGGTTGCATCATTTGCACTTTTAAGAGGGTCTAGAGCATATAGATTGCATTCACTTGCATTGGGAACAATGATTTTAAAACACCTTGTGAAGAACACTTGTCAAGAGCTCAAAGTGACACCCTAGTTAGACACATCAAGTAGCTTGAACATCTCTTGAAAACCTTGCACGCTTCGAGCCTTGAAAACTCTTCTTGAAACATGTTTGCTTGCTTTAAATCGACATTGTTCTTAAAACCAGCTCCAATCTGAATTTTGGCTTAATGAACTTAATCTCTCTTGCATATGGGCACTTGTATACTTGATCATGGATCTCATACACATTTGGGTTATCTTATTCCATTTTCACCACTCTTTTGTTAACCCAAATGGTACTCCACACCCTTGATTTGAACCCAAGCCATTCTTTTGAGACCAAACATTTAATTTTCATGAGTGAGGCTTTCTTTTGATAGCTTGTCATGTGAAAAATCTTGAGAGTATTGGAGGCGACATAGGATTGTTCTCATCTCTTGCTAGCATAGGAACATCTTTTGAGCTAGCATCTAGGATGGTGAGTGGGGTTTATGTGTTTCAAAGCTGATATTTTGGGTTGTGAATGAAAGATTATGAGAAAGTTGAACCAAATTGTGCCTTAAGAAAAGAAAGAAAGCCACTAGGAACCAAACCAAATGAAGAAAAGCTCTAGATTATGTATTAAGGAACCCTTCCCATATATATAAAAAAAAAAGGAAACAAAGGAATAAGTTTGGGGGAGGAGATGTGTAAAGAAGAAGAGTTAGAGTTACAAAGAAAAAAAGCTTGTGATGAGTCACTAGTTGAATGTGCTAAAATAAAAAATAAAAAAGAGAAGAATTTGTTCATTGGGTGAGTGATGTGAGCAAAGGTTATTTGGGGTATGAGATGATGAAAGAAAGGGTTAGAACTTGAAATCACTTAGGAAAGGGTAGAATGATGAGAATAAGACTATGTATGCATCAGTTGCCTCTAGTCTTAGATAAATTTTGCATGTTGATCAAGCTCCTTGTTCTTGAGTGATAGTCACTAAAAATGATGCATCTGAACCATCCTTTCATTCTCATTAGACCTGTTGCTTGCCTAGCCAAATGATTGAGATCATCTACCCATTTGTGAGACTTCACTTTGTGTGTGTGTGTGTGAACTAATGCGAGGGCTGGTTTAAAGACCAGTAAATTGAAGAGTATTGCATCTTGTTTAAAAGGCATAAGAGTGTGTTGATAGGCCTAGAGAAGCTCGAGTGTGATAAGAGAGTGTGTTCATGCTATTTGAAATGTCTCTTTAGGATGATAAGTTGAGTTCTTAGATGTGTTTCTCTTGCTTATGAGTTCCCACCTTCAAACCTCTCTTCCCATAAGTCCTTGAAAGATCACTTGAGGACAAGTAAAGGACAAGTTTGGGGGAGTTGATATGCTGCATATTTACTTAGTTTTAACCTTGCATTCTTATTCATGTTAAGCATATAGATTAGGTTTAGGCACTTTTGGGTTGCATATTGCATTCCTTTGTCTTTATTAGGTCATGGAGCATGCTATGGAGTTCTTGGAGGTGTTTGGGATCATTTATGTGCTAAAAGAGAGCACAAAGGTGATATTTGGCGAGCCGGAGCAGCCACAGCGAGGTCAAGAGGCCGTTGCGACCAATACCAGCCGGAGCGGAGGTGACGCAGCGGAGTCAAGGGTCGGTGTGTCTTGGAGCAGGGTCTCGGTAGTGGGTACCCAACCCCGCTCGCCTTTTGAAGAAGAAAGAGAGCCTCTATATTGGGGGGTCGGCAGCGGGGGCATGACACCGCTGTGAGCTCTGGAGCGGGGTCTCGGCAGCGGTGTAGTGACCCCGCTGCGCGTCTTTTGTGTGCGAAAAACCTGTTTTATTTTGGGACTTTTTGGTCATTTCTTTTATGTTCTAACATTTGAAAAACTTAAGTTAAGTACTCTGTAAGCCACCATTGGAGATCTATCTTTGTTCTTGAAGAAAATACTTGAAAACCTATTGGAAAGTTCACCTTTTAAGATCATTGATTTCATTATTCATCGTTTTACTTGTCTATTTCATCATCTACATGATTAAACTTGAATCTAAATGGGTTTAAGAGTAATCATGATGTGTAGTGAGTAAATCACCCTTGAATTCATGGGTTAGGGAGACTAAGGATGATTAGTTTAGAACTAGAGTGTTTAGTTTAGATTTCTCCTATTCCTTGCTTGTAGAGTGATCCTAATGCTTCTCTTGAGTTGGCCACTCAAAATTTGATCTTTAGAAATTTCCCAGTCACAAAATGTTCGATGAAATGTCTGAGTCAACTCACCTAAGCTTTTAACATCCTTTACCAAGGATACTTGTTGTTAAAGGTGTTAAGATGGCTAATAGACTTGTTCCTAATGATTTCTTTCATGATATTCAACCAAAGAAGTTTGATGTTTGAATTGTGTTTGCGAATGAACATTCATCTAGACATAGAGCTTGTTTAGAATTGTGTCTAGGCCTAAGGTAGATAGTTTAATTGATCACTTGCCACTCTTAGTTCAAAAACTGTTCATCCAAAGTCAAATTCCCTGTACCCATGGATTCTCCCGTCTCTTAATTGTTAAAGTTTATTCAATTATCACATTCTGTACTGCATTTCAATATTAGTTGTATTCAAAACAAATCAACTACATGATCGCACTTAGATTAAGCTAGTACTTGCATTCTCGGTGCTTTTACATCTCTCAGAACTTGTTCGACAATCTTTTATACTACATCATTTGTCTTAGGAGCTTTGAAAACTCCTAACATCAAATTGGAGCTCACAGCGGTGTCATGCGTGTCACGAAGAGCGCCAGGGGGTAAGACTCCATCATATGGCTCAAAGTAGTAGCGCGGAGGGCCATAGACCGGCTCAGATGGTTCCGCCTCAGGTGTGGCATGGGTCATGGGGACACTCTTCCTCCTCGATGTAGTCATGGGATCGAGAGACCCGTGATGTCTAAGAAAATCCTCCTGAGAAATATTGAAGCTAATAGCTCTGGGTCTCTCTAAGCTTGTCAGATGTTTTCTTAGAAGGAATACCTCAACAGGATTGCCCTTCAAGTAGTAGTGGTAGACGTAGCTGCTCCCATACCTCCCACTGAAATAATTGGAAATCCTTAAGTAATTGCCATCAATGAACCTAGGCCCTGCTTCGTCCTTCCCCAAGTTAATTCCCATAAACTGAAGTAGAGGCGTGATCATACTGCAATCCCAATCTTCGGTTTGGGATCAGTAGTGTACCATGCCCAGTCTTTGTAATGCTCGAGATAACTGACGAAGAAACTGACCATCCCAAAGGTGGCATAGATGTCGTGGCTTGGGAGAGGTAGCACTCCAGGGTCTGCGAAGGGTCAGATAGCTGGGCAGAGAAGTCGCAGATCCTCCTCAGTTACATTTCCTAGTTCCTTCCATGGATAGAAGGCATGGATGAGCATCCTATGGAGGTAGTGCACAGATGGATGTCGTATGTGTGAGTTCTTGTCGCTCCAGGTAGAGTGCTTGTTCTCGGAGATCAACTTCCAAAGCTCAGTTGGAAGCTTGTCACACTTGGGAAGGGACTAGTCTTCTTTGTCTTGAAAACCCATGACTCTCCCATTTTCCTTGAAGTTCATGTTGTAGACTCTCCCATTGACTTTGCACGTTATCTTGCCCCATCCTTGCCTCACATGCTGAGTATCATGGTAAGTGACTTCAAGGGAGGACAAGAACTTACAAGAGACATCCTTGTAGAAAGGGTAAGCCATGGTGAGGAGTTGTGGCATCTTCAAATGTCCCAGCATCATCTCAATATCTGAATCAAGACCCAACTCTCTCAGCAAATTGAGGTCTGCAAAACCTTGTTGGAGTCCAAGCCACCCCATTCGCCAAGTGATGATACAACTCTTCTAGAGATGGAATTTTCTCCATGTCCCTATCAACAGCAACCTCCTTCCCTTTTGACATATTGGCTTTCTTTTTAGGAACTTGCTCTTCCTCACTTTCATGGTCACCTTCCTCATTGGCGGGAACTGCCACACTTTTCCCAGCTTTCTTCTCTTGCTCTTTTTCCTTCTTTGCAGCTAAGACTTGTTGTCTCAAAGTCATATCTGCTCTGGATCCAATCGGTTCGGAGTCAAGAGCTTTCCCCCTTAATGTAGATTCTTTCCTTTCAGTTTTTTGCATTTCAGTTTCCAGTTGTGCCTTAGTTTTCCTCACCATTGGTACCTGAAAAATTCAAATCCTGGAAAAGGATAAGTAGATGGAAGTGAAGGTGAGTAGGAATTTGCATATGGAGATTGCAAGAGTAAACTCAACAAATGAACCACCTATTTAAGCTCAAGTTTACTTATAAACACTTTAACATGTCAAGTTAAACCACAAACACATTCAATTAAGGTCAATTTCGAAAACCCACAATTCAATGAACCCTAATTTGTCAAATTTCAAATTAAGCTCAATTTCACCATCGAATCATCAACCCAACCTGATAGATTAGCTTTCCCTAGTGTATTTCATAGTAATCAAGCAAGAAAAGGACCAAATTTCAATTTTGAAATTCTAGGGTTCATGGACCTACGAAATTGAATTTTAAAACTCAATAGCTTGCTTTGGATGAAAGAAAACGGTTGGGTGAAATAGAGTATAGGGGCGAAAGCTTGGATTTAGGAACAAGAACTAGGTGATTTGGTTGAGATTTGAGGAAGTTATGGTGTTTTTGGTATGGGAGAACTTGAGAGAATGTGAGTGTTTTGTGAGGAAAGGGGGAGAGTGAGGGAGATGAATGTCGAGGGTCAGGGTAAGTCTAGGGGTTGTCCGGTTCGGTTTAGGTCGTTTGGGTTTGGGTTAGTTAAAACAAACCGGGTTTAGTGACAAGATAACTTACATGTACCGGCCTTAGAGCGACATGTCGGTGTCGCTGCGGTACCTCGCTCTGAGGGGAAGTGACCTCGAGTACCCGCTATGGGAAGTCGCTCTGAGGTTCTCTTTTTTGTTTACCAAAAGACAAAAAAGGCGAGCGACTTAGGGGAGTCGCTGTGAGCACATCGCTTTGGAACTGGAGCGATCTCTGTGCGTCGCTCTGGCACATCGCTCCAGGGTTGTTTTCGAGCCCCAAAACCATGAAAAAGCGAATGACTTCTGGGCCTCGCTCTTGAGACGTCACACCCAACTCGCAGCAACGTTAGGGTGTCGCTCCTTGAGGTCGCTTTATAGCCTTATCTCCGGCTCAGACTGGAGCGATTGAAACACCTGCATTGTCTCCAACAAAAGTCTCAAAATAAATTAAATGAAGAAAAATAAAATGGCAAAGCACTATATACAAGGATAGACATGGGACTTCCTCCCAAGTTAGCTTGTTTTAAGTCTCTAGCTTGACTTTGCCTCCTTGAAGATTAGGTTGGATTATGATCGAAAAGTGGAACTGAAGTTCCATCTTCCTCTGGTGTGGTAGCCATGTAAAGCTTAACTCTTTGCCCGTTGACAGTGAATTCTCTTCCATCAGCACTCCACAAAATATGGCTCCATATGGCCTAACCTCCTTAACCTTGAATGGACTAGACCACCTTTACTTAGTTTTCCTGGGAATAGCTTCAACCTAGAGTTGTAGAGAAGAACTTAATCTCCTTCCTTTAACTCTCTCTTCAGAATGTACATGTCGTGAAAGGCTTTAGTCTTTTCCTTGTAGATCATTTTGTTCTCAAAAGAATCCATTCTTATTTCATCAAGCTCATGTAGTTGAAGAAGTCTTTTCTCCTTGGCACTCTTGATGTCAAAGTTCAGCAACTTAACTGCCCATAGAGCTTTGTACTCAAGCTCTACTGGTAAGTGGAAAGCTTTCCCATACACAAGGTTGAAGGTGTAATCCCTAGAGGGGTTTTGTAAGCTGTCCTATAAGCCCAAAGTGTATCATCAAGCTTATTAGACCAATATGTCCTTGTAGTCCCCACAATCTTCTCCATAATAGACTTGATCTCTTTGTTAGATTTCAATACCCCATACATCAAACACTTGAATTTCTAGGATAGGGTTTTGAGGCATCTCATTCTTTTTGGTGATGTTTCCTCTTCTTTGGCATGAATCAAACCTTGAAATAAAGTCTTGTGTATCCTTGAACATATGTGGCCACCAAAATCCAGCTTGTAATACCTTTGCAACGGTTTTGAAGGTAGCAAAGTGACCTCCATAGGATGATCCATGACGTTGTGTAAGGATCCCATCAATTTCTTCATTAACAACCACTCTCCTATAAAGTTGGTCCTTGCAGAGAATGTACATGTAAAGGTCATCCCAATAGTATCTCTTCACATCCTTGTAAAACTTCTTCTTGGCATAGCCCACAAGATTCAAAGATTCTTTTGCTGTGGCTAAGTAGTTCACCAAATCAGCATACCAAGATTCTTTCTCTTCTGTGGCCTTGACTTCTTCAAGCTTTCTACCAGTCTCACAAACTGCCATCATTGCTCCAATAGCCATGATCTGCTCTTCTGGAAGTCCTTCATCAATGGGGGCGCCACACTCTGCTTTCAGCCTGGACAAGTGATCAGCTACACCATTCTCAACCCATGGCTTGTCTCAGATCTCTAAATCAAACTCTTGAAGTAAAAGGATCCACCTCAAAAGCCTGGGTTTTGCATCCTTTTTGGCCATAAGGTGTCTCCGAGCAGCATGATCTGTGTAGACAATGACTTTAGATCCCACTAAGTAGCTTCTGAACTTCTCAAAGAAAAAGACAATGACTAGCATCTCTTTCTCAGTAGTGGCATACTTCATCTAGGCATCATTCAGAGTCGGCTTGCATAGTAGATGACATGAGGCTTGCCATCCTTCTTCTGCCCCAAAACCGTTCCCACAGCATAATCGCTAGCATCACACATCATCTCAAAGGAGAGATCCCAATCAGGTGGCTGGACAATAGGAGAACTCACAAGTTCACTTTTCAGCTTCTTGAAAGCTTCAAGAAACTCTTGACCAAAGATAAAGATCTCTTCTTTGAACAGAAATCTGGTAAGTTGCCTGGCGATCTAAGAGAAATCTTTGACAAACCTTCTATACAACTCAGCATGCCCGAGAAAGGTTCTGATGTCTTTAATTGTCTTTGGAGGAGCCAAACCCACCATTACATCTATCTTAGCCTTGTCTATCTCGATCCCGTTCTCTGAATCTTGTGTCCCAAGTGACACTTCTCCCAATTCAGCACAAGGTTGGCGTCTTCACATCTTTATAGGACCCTGCATAAATTTGACAAACAAGCAGAAAACGAAGATCTGTAGACAGAAAAGTCATCCATGAACACCTCCACGACATCCTCAATTAGATCAGAGAAGATTGACATCATGCACCTTTGAAAGGTGGCTTGAGCATTACACAGCCCAAATGGCATCCTTCGATAAGCAAAGGTACCATAAGGGCATGTGAATGTCGTCTTCTCTTGATCATTGGGATGTATGAGTATCTGGAAGAATCCTGAATATCCATCAAGAAAGCAATATAAAGGGTGATTTGAAAGTCTCTCAAGCATCTAAGACAAATTTCATAGTATAAATGTTAGGAGTTTCAAAGGCTTCTAAGACAAATTTTGTAGTATAAATGATTTTCGAACCAATTCTAAGGGATTTCAAAGCACTGAGAATGCAAGTACTCACTCAATCTAAGTGCGATTCGAATAATCAGATGGTTTTAAACTATGACTAATACTAGAGTGCAATAACAGAACAAGAAAAGCGATAATTAAAATGACTTCTTTTGATTAAGAGAAGGGATAACTCATGGGAGTAGGGATTATACCTTGGGTGATCAAACTTCGAACTAAGCATGGCAAATGATCAATTAAAATATCAACCTTAAGCCTAGACACATATCTAAACAAGATCCATGTCTACATAAATGCTCATTTACTAACATAACTCAAACATCAAATATCTTCGGTTGAATTTTACAGTAGTAATCTTTAAGAACAAGTCTATTAGCCATCTTAACACCTTTAACAACGAATGTCATTGGTAAAGTATGTTAAAAGCTTAGGAGAGTTGGCTCAGGCATTTCATTGAACACCTTGTGGGTGGGAAATTCCTAAAACTCAACCCTTGAGGGGCCACCTGAAAAGATGCATTATGAATACTCTACTAGCAAGGAATAAGAAAAATCTACACTAAACATCCTAGTTGTAGCCTAATCACCCTTAATCTCCCTATCCCATGAATTCAAAGGTGGATTACTCACTAATATTCAGGATTCCTCTCAAACCCATATTGGATTCAAGATTAATCATGTAAAGATAAGTAGATAATGCAATCAAATAAAACAGGATCACAAGAACAATGAAGAATGATTCAAAGAAATGAACTTTCCAAGAGATTTTTCTGTTTTCTCTTAAAAAATGAAAGATAATCAGCCTAGTAGGCTTACATAGGTATTAACTTAGGTTTAGAAAATGTAAAACCATAAAACAAATGATTAAAAGGTCCCTGAAATAACTTAATTTTTGTCCAAACAAAGACGCGCAGCGACCTGGTCTCGTCGCTCTGGCTGGGAGCGACCTATGGTCATCGCTTCAAGACGTCGCTCCAACGGTCATTTCGGCTGTTCGCGATTCGTCAAAATGCGAGCGACCTAGGCGTGTCGCTGTGGGGACGTTGCTCTGAAGGTGGGAGCGACCTTGGTAGGTCGCACTGGCAGGCCGCTTCAGCCCCTTTTTCGTGCAACCAAGTGACAAAGGCCGAGCGACCTAGGCGACTCGCTCTAGAGGTCGCTATGGCTTGGGAGAAATGTCATGGGGTCGCTCTGGCACGTCGCTCCAGCCCTACTCATCCAATTATCACTTTTAACTTCTCTTTTGAGCCTCAAATGCATCCAAGAACTCCAAGGGTACTCCAATACCTGATAGGGACTCATGTATGCAAAATGCAACCTAGAAATGACTAAATCTTAATCTATATGATCAAAATGCTTATGGTTTAATGTAGGACTGGGCAAAAAAACCGAAATCCAAAAATCCGAACCGAACCCGACCCGATAAAAAGGAATCCGAACCGATCCGAACCCGACATAAATACTGAATGGATCTTGTTTTACGGTATTTCGGGTTATGGATTTTATCCGAACCGAACCCGAACTTAAATGGATATCCGAAAGAACCTGAAACTTTAAAATTCCAAAAAAACTTATATCATACTCAATCTAAATTTTTAATATGTTTCCAAAACACATTAATATATTATTGAGTACCTATAATAATTAGTTATGATATGAATAATTAACTCAAATATTTAGTCTAATATATAGTGTTATTTGGCTGTTACTAATGTTTATGATTGACACTACATTTGAAGTTAAGTTACGAATAAATTTGTTTTGAAGTTTAAATAATGTTGTTTTTAAATTTTCAATATTACTTCTTACGTTTATATAATTGTTAGTTGTTANTATGTATTATTTTCGTTCATACAAGACTTTGGTTTATCATTAATCATGATATGTTTAGTGTTGTCACATATAGTTCAATGACAAATCTTATATTTTCGATAGATGAGTTTCATAATATTATTTAGAAGCAGAACAATACGGTTTGTAGAAGCTAAATACACAATTTAATAAAAAGATTGAAAATATAGTGAATTTAATTTAGTATAAATTAGTATTTTTAGAATCGATAACCCAATAAGTATCCGAAACCGAAACTATTTTGGGTTCAACTGGATTTTGGACATGTTACTAAATCCGAACCGAACCCGATTAATTCCGAACCGAATCCGACCCGAATTTTTATAATATCCGAATGGGGCTGAAATTTATGAACCCGAAACCCGAAACCCGAATGAACTCGAACCGAAACCCGATTGGGACCCCGAATGCCCAGCCCTAGTTTAATGGATAAAAAAATGGAAATATTCAAGATATCAATTTCTCTTATTCATTTCTAGTAGAGTATTCATAATGCACTTTTTGAATTGGCCTCTCAAAAGTTGAGCTTTAGGCATTTCCCACCCACAAGGTGTCTGATGAAATGCCTGAGCCAACTCTCCTAAGCTTTTAACATACTTTACCAAATACATTTGTTGTTAAAAGTGTTAAGATGGCCAATAGATTTGTTCCTAAAGATTACTCCTATAACATTCAACCAAAGACATTTGATGTTTGAGTTATGTTAGTAAATGAGCATTAGTCTAAACATAGAGCTTGCTTAGAAATGTGTCTAGGCTTAAGGTTACAGTTTGATTGATCATTTGTCATCCATAGTTCGAAGCTTGATCACCCAAGGTCTAATCCCTATACCCATGAGTTCTCCTTTTTCTTAATCAAAGAAAGTTATTTTTATTGTTTTTCTTAATTTGTTATTGCATTCTAGTATTAGACATAGTTTAAAATCATCTAATTATTCGATCGCACTTATATTAAGTAAATACTTGCATTCTCAGTGCTTTGAAATCCCTTAGAATTGGTTCGACAATCACATATATTACAACATTTGTCTTAAGAGTCTTGAAAACTCCTAACGTCAGGTATCACCACCATTTTCTTCAGCATCGCCAAGACCAACGATGAGTGGCATCATCAAATCTTAAAACCAAATTATAACGCGGAAGCTTTAACTTTGATCTTTAAAAAATTGAATACTCTGATTCCATATAACATAGAATAGATTAGATATATTGTTATGTTGTGTTTGATACGAGAATACAAGATGCATATATATAGACGTAGCATTAACATAATGTTAACAATAAATAATGCTAATTTTCTAAAATATTTAATGTAAAAATACTAATAATATTTTGAGTCAATTTGATCTCCGAGTCTTTTTTTTAGTCTTGAGGGTTTTCATGAATTTTATGGACTTTACAATATTAGTTTGTAAGATACACATTCTACGGTTCAATATATCTCTATTCTCTAATGTACTCCTTTGTTAGGCTCATACTTAGTAGCATCATGTGCTTCTACTTGGTTTCCAACATCTGTTATATATGGAAACAAAGTTTGTTAACCTGAAGAATATACCAAATACACTGAAAAAGAGGTGGACGGCAACCACAGCGAAAGGGCAATATCCTAATCCCATTTTTGTAAACAATCACAGCGAAATGGTAGTATGATCCTACTAGCATATAAACAAAGTTCGGTAATATGATCCTATTACTATGTTTTGTGTCATCGCCAGTAGCAACCACTGAACCACATCGGGAGGGTAAACAGCCGCCAGTAAAAAAAACAACACTAGCAAAGCTCTCAAATTCATCTTTAACGTCTTTTTTACCACATGCATTTTAATTGATCAAGGATCTTTTCACTCGCTTCTTTTTATATGGTTAGCAGAAATAATCACATGACGTAATGAACAAGTAATATATTTTTTTTGCATACAATACGACGACCTAGTAACTAAGATACGTTAGTTGGAAGATAGATTAATGAAGAAAAAAAATGCTGACTGATCTTGACACACATCTTAAACAAAAACACTTTAGCTGGCAGGTGACACACATCTTACACAAGCTTCGTCAATGCCATAAAGCCAACACGAAGAATTTCGGGTTGCCACGTAACAAGTATTTTAACTTTTACACTTGGTAATAACCAGTGCCTTGTGTGAAATAAAATTATTTTTTTTTTAGGATAAGAAGATATTATATCTGTTGAATTCTACATTACACGGAATTGCCGATAGATGTGCATTTCTTATTTCCGAAACAGAATCAGAATCAGAAGCGCTCGGAATCACATGGAATCGTCACGAAATCACATTTCCAGAATTGTGATATTTGGAAGCATGACGGAAACGCATAGTTCATAGGTGAAAACGTGATGGTCATTGATGGGAAGTTTGATGATGGATGTATTGTTGATGTGTAAAGAAGATGAAATATTATTCATGTAGGCTTGTAAATTTAAATTGATTTAAGGCCCACTTTAACTCACTTTATTTTTAAAATCTTAATTCATAAATAAAAATAGAGCTGGACACTAAAAACGTAAATCTATTTCAACTTCATGTTTCCGAATAATAATCTAATTTTTCACTTAGTCGTTTTGTTTCATATTGTTTCTATTATCAGTTGGTGTGTATAAAATAATTAACTCTTGTATTTTATTTTCTCAGTTACAAAGCAATTATATATATGATTTACACATGTTATATTATATTTGTTCTTTGTAAGTATACATATTTTTTATTTGAGTTATAGTATATGAATTATGTACTGAATTTTACTATTTAAAATATTTTATTCAATATATTAACTTCGTTGTTATATATATATCTATATGCTTCCAACACATATATGCTTCTTAAATATTTTGAAAATTACGTTTCCGCGGTTCCGACCGCGTACTCGCTTCCGTTTCCATGTAACATATGTTTAATGTGTATATCGGTTTGATTTTAGGTTATTTTTTGGGTTTTAACCAATTAATATATAATTATTATTCTTAATCAATATTTATTTTGTTTCTTCGATTAAAATGCTTGAGGTTTTTAAATTTTTTAAAGATAACCAAAAACTATTATTGTTTTTTTTGGTTTTATGTTATATGAGTTTTTAATAGTCTTGATGTCAAATCAATGGTTTCATATTATAGTTTCCAAAGGCATAAAAATCAAATCATATTAAATCAAGATAAGAATTGATGAAAAAGAATTAAAATATTAAGAAAATCATATCATTATAATTTGGTCGATGATGAATGCAAACATTAAAAAAAAAATTTAGCTTCCAAGAGAATTCTAATCCTCATTTATAGTGAATACTTAGTTATATAGGTTCTCACATCAATGTGCACATATATATAAGGTTGGGAAAAATATCCATAAATTTTCATCATTTTCGATTCGAACAAAAAATCTGGATATCTGTAACTCTACTAAACAAAACAAATAATAATATGAAATATCCTTAAAAACGAAGAAAATTACAAATACTAATACTTTTAAAAATAGATATATACATATATTTAATGATGTATACTTAAGGTATATAAATAATATATTCTATATAAGTCTTACAATATTTATATTTACTAAATTTATTAAATTAGGTATTAGTATTCAAAAAAGTAAATAGGTTTTTGTTGTAACAAAAATTTATTATTTTAGATTTATTATTTGTTTTAAATTTATTTATTTATTTTTACGGATCAAAACCAGTTAAAATATAATTTTTTCGGGATACTATATATCAGGATGACTACGAATCGAATCGAATTGGATAATTGATTATTCAGACTAAACATATTCGATCACGAATACCTTCAAAACCTCGGATATTCGATTGTGTCCACTCTTACATGTATGTGTATGTAAAAAAAAGTATATAAAGGTGGTTTATAAATATATAGAGATACAGTAATTAATATTAAAATAATTTTTTTGTTCAAAATAACACATGAAATATAATATTCTATTAAAATAAATTAAGTAAAAGTAAAATAAGTGATAGTGAATTTTATTGTAAATTATCTTTTACTGTAAATTTTTGTGTAATTCGTAGAACCGTGTATATAATTTTTTTTACTGAAAGAAATGTAGAATAGTATATAGTGTGAACGTATTTATGAAGAATTTGTCTGAAAACCTCTCTACATGTGACACGTCAGCGTATTCATTCTCAAATCGCTGTAAGGTTGCTACTTGACAAATGTAATGTGAACATATTAAATAAAATGTTTCTCTTTTAATATATTGGAGATACTAATTATAACTTTAATAGAGTTCTTTTTTGGAAATTTGTCGTATATTATGAGAAATTAGGCCAAATGGCCATATACAAAAAGATTATATTCTCTACCACAAACAATTAAAGCAAATTCACGTCAAACCATCCCGGTTCAAAGCAGCAACTCCGCAACACTAGATATATATTGCTACGCCATGCTTTGGGTTTCATTTTAAATACCTAAAAAGAAATTTCATCACTGGACTACACTCCAAGAATTAGTTTTAACATTTCAAAAAAAAAAAAAAAATGTAAGACCATCTATAGATAGCTAATTGAAAAATTGGTTTTAAATTGACAACCTATGTTCATGTTAGTTGGATCATTACTCCATATTATTTTGTAATAGGAAATATATACTTTAATGTAAATTATATTATTTCCTTATTCTTAGATGTGCATAATTTAGGACTTTCATATATATGCTTCTAACGAATGTTGGCAGACTTTTGATAGAAAATAAGAGAATTTCTTCTCAAATCTTTTATGGTTTCAGAGCTGTCGATTTTAGGGATCAAAGTTGAAAGCTTCCGCGTTTGTTATTCGATTGGTTCTGGTGAAGAACGATGAAGGTATCATCGATATGAGAGGACAAGAAAAAAACAGAGTTGTAGATGAAGCTCCGGTTTTTTCCAGAAAAGGAACTGAAGAAATCATTTCTTTAAGAAGAATGGTGAAATTCGATGACAAGGTAGTGAGATCTACAAGCCGAGGGAGTTTGTGCTCCTATTTCTCAAAGTATGGGCATGATGTTAGATCTTGCTATCAGAAATATGGATATCCAGATTGGTGGCTGGAAAAATACAGAAGAGACAAGAATGTACCGAGGATGAGTCATGAATTGCAGGGGGTTCATCCGCGTGAAAGAGATGCTTCTGGAAAAGTTTGTATTACACAGATAGAACGTGTGTCACACACAAAAGTGTCCATGATTAATCCAGAAGCTTTAACAAGAATGACGAGAGTTCAGTTGGAAAATATGGTGCTAATGTTGGAAGGAGATCAGAATCAGTGAATCATATCAGTGATATGAATAGTGCTTATGGGTGGATAATTGATAGTGGTGCATCACACCACATGACCGGTGTGTTACATACCTTGACGGATATACATCCAGTCCGCCGTGTATGGGTAGGTTTACCTAATGGGAAGACTGTGTTGGCTAATAGGGAAGGTAGTCTTGTGCTAACAGAGACATTAAGTTTAAAGCGGATTTTGTTGGTTGAAGAGCTGAAGTGTAACTTGATATCAGTATCACAGATGATTGACGAGATGGGTTGCATGACATTGTTTAATAAGATGAGTTGTCTGGTGTATGATTCTCACTTGCAGAAAGTGATTGGAACAGGGAAAAGAAAACAAGGATTATATTTCCTTCAAGGTATTCAGAAAAACATGAATGTGAAGAAAGTTAACAATCTGGAAGCAATAAAAGTTTAGCATAAGAGGATAGGTCATCCCTTTGAGAAAGTGATTAGGAGGTTACCGGTTGTTGATCGTACAAGTGTAGGAATTTCTGATTGTGACATATGTTTTCGAGTAAAGCAGTGTCGAAGTGAGTTTCCTTTTAGCGAGGATAAAAGCAAAGAATGCTTTGAGATGATACAATGTGATCTATGAGGACCATATAGACACAAAGTTTTTCAGGAGCCTACTACTTTTTTACTATTGTAGATGATTATTCTAGAGTTGTGTCGGTATGCTTTCTCCATGATAAATCACAAGTTGAGAAAACTATTCTGGATTTCTTCGCTATTGTTCAGAGACAATTCAACAAGAAGGTGAAGATAGTGAGGAGCGATAATGGTACTTAGTTCATGCGAATGAAAGAGTATTTTCGAAGCACATGTATAATCCACCAGACTTCGTGTGTAGGCACTCCTCAACAGAATGGGAGAGTGGAAAGAAAGCATAGGCATATCATGAACATGGCTAGGGCACTGATGTTTCAAGCGCATCCACTGGTTGAATTCTGGGGTGAATGTGTTCTCAGTGCTACATATCTTATTAATAGAACTCCATTAGAGGTACTTAAGGGAAAGAGCCTTTATGAAGTCATGTCTGGTAAATCTCCTTTATATGGTATAATTCGAGTATTTGGTTGTCTGGCTTATGCTCATAATCAGAAGAGACATGGAGATAAGTTTGCTAGCCGAAGTCGAAAGTGTGTGTTTGTTGGCTATTCTTATGGAAAGAATGGTTGGTCACTATTTGATCTCGAAACTAGAATTTTTTTTTTTGTCTCTAGAGACGTTAGATTCGTTGAAGGGGAGTTCCCTTTTCATAAACAAGTATCTACAACAATAGGAGAACAAAGCATAGATATCTCTGATGTTCCTACATCGTTGGTTGATGATATGGATGCTGTTGAGATGACCGAGATTGTTGATAACCAGGTTGTCGCAGAAGATGTAACAAAGAATGATGTAAGTTTAACACCTGATGCGTCTCAGACGGAGGGTACTGGGATTGCGGGGTGTAACATAGCCTGAAACATGTGTGACACTGACGGAGGAGGAACCAGAGATTGAGGTGGAAGAACAAAGACAACATGTAACAGTTGCAGAGGGTCCAACAGTAACACCTGAGGAAGAATTCTTGGGTAGAGGAATGAGAAGTAAAGAAGCATCAGTCAAGCTTCGTGATTAATACCACCATTAAGTCATCGATAAAGAGCTAAGATACATGAGTTAAATATGGGATTGAAAATTTTGTGAACTGTGATAAATTTTCTGAGTCACACAGGGCATTTTTGGCGAGCATAACAGAAGGAGTGATACCTAAAACATTTTTGGAAGCTATGAAGTGCCCACGATGGAGGGAAGCAATGCGGTTGGAGATTGAGGCTCAAGAATGAAATAAGAAATGGCGGGTAAGAGAGTTACCGCCATGTAAGCGTGTTATTGGATGCAACTGGTTATTCACTATTAAGTATAATGAATCTGGTACTATCGAAAGGTATAAGGCAAAGTTGGTTGCATGTGGTAATCGACAAAAACAAGGGGTTGATTATTCAGAAAAATTTGCGCCAGTGGAAAAGATGACTACGGTTAGGTTGCTTCAGATTGCAGCTGGGAAAAATTCGGAATTACATCAGATGGATGTGCATAATGCGTTCCTTCATGGAGACTTACATGAGGAAGTGTATATGAGGTTACAACAAGGTTTTGGTTCCTCTCAGAAAGGAGTGGTATGCAGATTGTAAAATTCATTGTATGCGCTGAAACAGTCTCCAAGATGTTGGTTTGTAAAGCTCTCGAAGGCGCTTTTGGGTTATGGATTCAAACAGAGTAGGGCTGATTACTCATTATTCTCATTCGTTCGTGGCAAGGTGCACATGCATGTTTTAGTGTACGCTGATGACCTTGTGGTGATAGGAAGTTCAGGTGAGGTTATCCAAGAGTTTAAGACACATTTGAACAGTTGTTTCCATATGAAAGATTTGGGTAAACTGAAGTATTTTCTTGAACTGGAAGTTGCACGAAACATGGAGGGTATATATTTATCACAGAGGAAGTATGCTCCGGATATTATTGCTGATACTGGTTTACTTGGTGGGAAGTCAATAGATTTTTCTATGGAGCCATTTCAGTTAGGAAGGTCGACTTCACCATTACTAGTTGATCCAGAGAGATATAGACGATTAGTTGAGAGACTGATTTACTTAGCTGCCATAAGGCCGGATCTTGATTACTCAGTACATATCTTGTTTCAGTTAATGCAGAAGCCAAGAGAAGAACATTGGACAGTTGCAGTGAGGATTGTTCTTTACTTGAAGGGGTGTCCCAAAATTGGAATTATCTTGAAAGATGAGTGTAATTTCTATCTTACAGCATTGTGTGATTCAGATTGGGCTGGATGTCCAATTACTAGGAGATCTTCGAATGGATGGTTGGTACAATTGAGAAACTCTCGTCACATGGAAGTCAAAGAAACAGGATGTGGTGTCATGTTCATCAGCTGAAGCTGAATATCGATCTATGGTAGCTGCATTAAAAGAGCTAAAATGGATTAAGTGTTTGATGTTTACGATGGGTTTTGAGCATTCTAGAGCAATGGATTTGTATTATGACAGCCAATCGGCACTTCATACTGCAGCTAATCCAATGTTTCACAAAGGTACGAGTTATACTGTCAATTTATCAGAGATGATATACAAGCAGGGATCATTCGAACGAAATATGTATCTGATACAATGATACAATTGGCAGATATCTTTACTAAAGCACTTGGTGGTCATCCTTTCCAAGCTCTATTGTTCGTTCAAGTTGGGTATTTGAGATCTTCATGCTCCAACTTAAGTGAGGAGGAGGGAGAGCATTAGGAAATATATACTTTAATATAAATTAAATTATTTCCTTATTCTTAGATTTCCTTATTCTTAGATGTATATAATTTAAGGCTTTCATGTATATGCTTGTAAAGAACATTGGTAGACTTTTGAGAGAAAATAAGAGAATTTGCTCGAATGTTGTACTCCTCATTCACTACTCCAAGCATGGGTTTTCTATATATGTCCTAATTACGTTGTTTTTGCTGCAATTCTTCGACATTCTGTGCTACCTTCAGTTTTACACTGCATAAGTTCGATTGACTAGAAGTCTTTGGTTGTGTTCATGCTTTTGTTTCTTTTGCTGCTTTATTTTTTATTCTTTACTTCCTATTAGAATCAATACTGTGTGCAACTGGCTTGTAAGGATAAATAACATAGTACTGGTAATTGTACATTCCGAAAACATAAAACTTTCATTTTGGCGAAGCCTATAGGCATTCGGCGAAGTGAGGTCGTGCACACTTTACATGTAACTTTATTTTAGTCTGAGATACATAATACCTTTCGCTCCAAGATAAAAACACTTGCTATTTATTGGCAGATAGATCTACATTCCGCCTCCCCCACCTCCACCTCCTCTACCGCCTCCACTTCCCTTACCTCCACTACCTCCTTGTCCGTGGCCACCACCGCCTCCTCCTCCTTTGTGTCCTCCCTGGCCACCACTGCCGCCTCCTCCTTTGTGTCCCCCTTGTCCCCCTTGACTACCACCACCGCCTTTGTATCCTCCTTGGCCACCTCCGCCTCCCTTCTGTCCTCCTTGGCCACCTCCTCCGCCTCCCTTCTGTCCACCTTGGCCACCTCCTCCCTTGTGTCCTCCTTGGCCACCTCCTCCGCCTCCTTTCTGTCCTCCTTGGCCACCTCCTCCGCCTCCCTTGTGTCCTCCTTGGCCACCTCCTCCGCCTCCCTTCTGTCCACCTTGCCCACCTCCTCCCTTCTGTTTTCCTTGGCCACCTCCTCCCTTATGTCCCCCTTGGCCACCTCCTCCGCCTCCCTTCTGTCCACCTTGGCCTCCACCAAGCATCCTAGGAGCGTATTATGTGGTATCAGAGCAACTCTGGAAGGGAAGTATTCTGTTTCTCTCTAAGTTTTTGATTGATCTGTTCATCTTCTTGTTCAGTATTGATCGATCTATGTTTCTGTTGTTGAAATCTGATAAATCTGAGAACTTTGATCATAAATCTGTTGTAGTCTTTTTATATTCTCTTTGATTTCGT
>CAKOAT010111710.1:3891-84176 GCA_932364175.1 Eruca vesicaria subsp. sativa
CGAGGAAAATAACATTTTCCTCGTAAGAGCCTCGTAAATTTACTTCCACTTTACGAGGAAACGCTTTTCTCGTAAGTTTACGAGAACCTTACGAGGAAAAGATGTTTCCTCGTAAAGTCGAAGTAAACTAGTAGTATTTTTACGAGGAAATGTTTTCCTAGTAAATTTTCCTAGTAATGGCTTAGTTTTCTTGTAGTGAGAATTCCCATTTCTAATTTTTGTACTTTGATTCTATCTTTTGTTTGTTATTATTTAAAGGATCTCGTATTTTTTTAGTAGTGTATACGATATTTATATTGTTTACTATTTTGCTATAAAGAAAAGAGTATCATGAAAATATTAATGTAACTGAAAATATCTATCGCAAATATACAATATATTTGATGAGCATATTTTTTAGTCATTCTTGATTTATATATGAAAATTTTATTTGTAAATAAGTTATATATTTCTGTTTGTATATATCATGTATTCCCTCTTTAATAATTTAATATTTATATATTATTTGGACGTCATTTCAATTACTTTCTTGGACTAATTTTCAGTAATGACTCACTTTCTTATAATTTTTGAGTAAAGACATCATATTTTCAAAACTTTCATTATGTTTTTGCCTTCCATTTCTTTCTTCTTCACTCAACACTAATTACACCTTAAATGTCTTCGGTTGATTTTTGTTTGTTTTCTTTCTTCAGTTACAATGTAAAGTTCGGCCATTTTTCTTATCAAACTACTAATATCATTAGATAGAAAAATTTAAACTCCACTAATAAAGTGAGTGTTTGTGCGAAAGAAAACTGATTTAGCCACTAATATATTGAGATATTATAATATTAAAAGGTATGAAATTTTTTCTCTATTATCTTAAGATGGATATAATTTAGTTGTTGTCAATTGATTATATATCTCCGAGGTGTTTGTTTGGCTTGGTTTGCTAAACATTTATTTTTATCATTATTATATATAATATGATCATGTTATATAAATGTAAATCATGTTTGATTATCAAAATTTGGTAGATTTTAATTATCCAAAATATATTTGGGATGGTTATTAGTAGGAATGTCAAAGGAGGGCTTGTACCGCGGGCCGGGCCCGTTAAGGCTTGCTGAGGGGCGGGTTTGGGCCGAGAATTTTGAATCCCGCAGATTAGCGGGCCTTGCGGGCAGGTCTTGTGGCGGGACGGGCTTGTGGCGGGACGGGCCAAAGCGGGACCGGCCTCATGGTAACCGCGGGATTTGGATGTCCCGCAACCCTAGCCTCCACAGCTCCATTCCATTTCTGCGCAACCTGAAACAACGAGAGAGAGAGAGAGAGACGAAGTGTACTACTATCAGAAGAGCGGATTGCCATAGTATATTTGGATATCTATAATAATGAATTAGAGTGTTTCTTTCGTTATTCAGGAGTGTGGATGATGAATCACTTCACATGACACACGCCCATTTTGCATTCTGTTAATCCCGCGGGACGACTTGTAAAGGACTGTACATATTGGCGGGACGGGATTGGGCCAGCCTTCTGGAGACCGCAGCCCGCGCGGGCCTGACCCACCTTGACCCGCGAAAAGACGAGTCCACTGCGGTACGGGACGGGACGGGACGGACCAACCTGTTTGACATTCCTAGTTATTAGTAATGAGAGAATTCCTAATGGATAAAGACTTAATTAAACTTGATTTTTAAACAAATTATCTTTTATTTTACATATTTGATCTCTTATGAAAATAAATTGTTAATCCCCGTGATAAAATAACTTTTTAACTTTACAATCAATAAAGGTTTAACTAAAAATTACGTTTTTATTTATAGTGCATTACTGCATTATAGAAACTATATGGTTTCTCAAGATCTATATGGCGCAATGATGTTTACAACAATAGTTTGATAATTAATGCCCTTATAGACTAAGCCACAGGCCATGAAAGTTAACATCTATATTTACATTGACAAACTTCCACATATGTATGAAATAAGAGTAAATCACATTTACTAAAAATTACTTTCTGATGTACCTCCACAAATATCTCATATTTTTTTACCTATAACAATGTACATACACAGAACACGAAAAACCCCGGTCTTTATTGTAGAGATTATGCTATATATAATCAAAACCTCTATAATCAATTTTTATAAGATCTACACTAAAATGTTAATTTATAAAAATAAAATAAATTTACAATTCTAAATGTAACATTTAATTTTCAAGCAAAAAATATTTGCAAACCAACAATGGTAATATAGTCACTGAAGACTAATTTTTAATGGTCTAAAAAGATAAATAGAATCTCAATTATCACATGCTCATGTTGGCCATTCTAATGATAAAAGACAAAAAAAAAATTAACAAATGTCTAGTTTTTTCACATGCTTATTGATTTTCTTGCTACAAACAATATAACAGATTCCCAACGTTAATAGGAACAAAACACATAACTAAATAATGGTCATAAATTGTTTACGAAATATAGTGGAGTTACAACTTACGAATGAACATGCTGCAATGGGAGAGAGAAGAACTATTCTTGAATACCAAGACAATAGTTTTATAACGCTAACTTCATTACACCCCCATGAAAAATATATAACGCTTAATTATGCAAACCTTCCGTGTTAGCCAGGTTTGATATGGATCATCACATCTTTATCAGTAAGCACTGCATTTACTGGAATCACTCCTCCACCTAATGCTTTCCCAAGTATCTTTCAAAAAGCAAACTCAAATGACTTTCAGATAAGCTTTATAATGGCTTTGCAATATCGAATACTAATACAACATACCACCATGTCAGGACGAATATCTTCCCAGTCACAAGCTAACATCTTTCCAGATCTCGCTAGACCACTTTGTAATTCATCAGCTATCATCAAAACGTTGTGTTTTGTACAGAGTTCTCTAATAGCTTTCAAATAACCCTCAGGAGGAATCACAACCTATAACTCCAAAGCAATACAAAACCATTAATATGATTCATCCTCTAAAACGATTATTATTGATAGAAAAAAGAAGAATACTTACTCCAGCTTATCCTTGAATAGGCTCAAAAAGGAATCCAGCTATTTTATCTCCCTTCTCTGCAATGATCATAACAATAACATGATCCACTAATTAAGATCGAATGCAGAAAACCATTTAATCATTTATTCATACCTTTAAAGATATTCTCAAGTGAACTGGCATCACCAAAATCAACTTTAAGATTCCATGGCAACAATGGTCCGAACCCGTGAATAGCATCATTGTCACAACTCATAGAGATAACCAGTGGCGGATGTACAGCCAGCAAGGGTGGGGCATTTGCCCCCTATGGATTTTGTTTTTAAATTTTTTCTTTTCTATTTATAATAAAATTTTGGAGAAACTGAATAAATTTGCCCCCCTTAAAACCTCAAATCTAGGGTTAATTATTCCTCATCTGTAAAGTTTGAAAATTTTGCCCCCTATAATAAACCTTTCTAGATCCGCCACTGGTTGGGAATCTGAGTCATCACCCGCAGGTCCCGCCCCGTTTAACCTGATGCGGGGCGGGTGCGGGTTATGAGTATTTTATGCGGGTCGGGTGCGGGTTGGTGGATTTTGAATCGCGGGTACCTGCCAACCCGTAACTTTTTTTTCTCTTTTTTTTAAATTGTGTTTATTGTTAGAAATTTTGTTTTTGTAAAAAAAAAATATTTTTTAAAAACGGTGATTTTAAAAACAAATAAGAATAAATTTTTTTGAATATATAATTTTTATTATAAATATATAATTTTCTTATTTTTAATAAAAAATAAATTAAATAATTATCTTTTAAAAAAATCTAACCCGCGGGTCCTGCAGGTTACCCGCAAAATTAAGTTGGGCGAATGCGGATATAAATTTATATGTTCACGGGTTGTGCAAGTCAGCGGGGCGGGTTTGACCCGCAACCCAAAGATGTTTGTTAATCCTGAAATAGCAGAGGCAAATGAATTTAATCAACTTTTTATCTACTTCAATAAAAATGTTTTCACTTTATAATAGTATAGATTAAATTATAAAACTTATTTATAATTGCAGAGGTAATGATGATTCTTAAGCGTAAACCCTGGCTGAATCAAACGAGAACAAGCTTAAGTTGCAGATAAAGCAAAATAAATAGATGCATTATCCTAAAAAGAATCTTCAGGAGTTACTTGAAACATCTGAGGTATTGCATTTTCAAAAACTATACTAATATGGAAGTTGGCATCTCCTTTGATTGTTTATTTATGGATTTATCGTTTTTTTAAAGAAAAACTATGTAGGGTTTTTTTGTGACAATTTATGCCACTGATACAAATGGTGGATGATATTATTTTGGATGTTTAAGTTGTAACAACAAGAACGTTTATACACATTCCAGAACCGTTAGAAATCCAACCAATTTTGGTTTCAGACCTTTTCAATAGTATTGATTTTTCAAACTTACTATGGGCCATGGACCCATCCAATTTTTGGTTTCAATTTAATATGTGTTTTAATTCTTCATACTCTCACAACACTTAATTTTCTGATTTTCGGTTCAACCAAAAACTGACTCGGTTATACAAAACTCAATGAAAAGACCCTACTAAAAGGTTAAATAAACATCAAATTTCACATATAAAACTATTATATAATAGAAATCGAATCATTTGATACATTGATGAGTTTGGAAAGTGGTACATAAAAGAAAACGTAAGAGAGAAGGAGTAATGTCAGTAGACATCAACAATGAAAGAAACCTAGGGCTGGGCAAATAAACCGAACCCGAAAATCCGAACCGAATCCGATCCGATAAAAATGAATCCGAACAGATCCAAATCCGATTTAAATACCGAATGGATCTTATTTATGGTATTTTGGGTTATGGTATTATCCGAACCGAACCCGAAATTAAATGGATATCCGATAGAACCCGAAACATTCAAATTTTTTAATAAGAACGTGTACTGAACATGATCTTAATTCCTAATATATATCCAAAATATTTTAAGATATTACTAAACATATAAAATAATTATCTATTACAAGAAGGTTAATGGTTGAAGGTGGCGGTTGAAACTTGAAATTTTTAGATTAATGTTTTGTTATTATTGAATAATGTTTCTCATTTTTTAAGAACTTGATTTTCGTTTACGCTTTCATTTATTTGGTTTTCTTTCTATTAATAACTATGTTTACCTTTCAATTGATTTTGAATGATCAAGTTTGATGTTTCTTTCTGATTTTTGAATCAATTTTCACTTATGTTTTGGTTACAAAATAGTTACACATTAGGTATTTTAAATCCGAAGAACCGATTTTACTTATGTTTTGGTTACAAAATACGTACAAATCAAGTATTTTTAAACCAAAGAACCGATTGGGACCCGAATCCGAAAGTATAATGGGTTGTACCGGTTCTTTAAAGATTTACTAACCCCGACCCGAACCCGATAGAACCCGAACCGATCCCGAACCGAACTTTCAAATAATCCGAATGGGGCTGATTTTGATAAACCCGAAGAACCGAGACCCGATTGGATAAAACCGAAACCCGAATGGGACCCCGAATGCCCATGCCTAAAGAAACCTCACCAATACCCTCTATTACTGAGACTCCAAAGCAAGGAGATGATGGAGCCACACCGGTGCATTTCGTGCAATGTACGACTGGTGCCGAGAATCGTGGGTAACACTCTCAGCGATCGCTGCTGCTGCTTCATTGCGGTTCGGGAGAACATGTTTCAGACACCGCGAATCTAGCCTTGCCAGGAGAAAGGATATGTTGTGGCGAATGTGGCTGAAAGAATGTTGATCTGTGGGCTTCGTGATAACATCATGCTGACCCTCCGAAGTTGTTTCAAAAATAATATTTGAGAAATGTAAAGTCTATAAACATTCCACCGCCCAAAAAAGAACCCACTAGTCAGCCTCTGTTTTCGTGTGCATATATGAATAGGCTCGGCGACTATGCATTATTGTAGACCCATTTGCATCACGCAGAATCCATGAAACTCCTGAAATATGATTGGAGTTTACCCATGAAGATCCCACATTACATTTAATGATCCCATATATGAATAGGTGCAGATCAAAATCTAGTTATCTTTTTATAAAGGCTACAAATTTATTATTTTAAAATTTTGACTGGGCACAGCTGTCTCCTCCAACATCACGTAGTTCCGCCCCTGATTTAAATACATTTTTGAAATAAAACCAAGTCAAAGTCCAAACAACCCATAGAAAAAGGCCAGCCTGTTTAAATTGCTAAAATAAAGAAAATAATCATATTACTAACCAGTGGCGAATTCAAGATTTTATATTTTTACTATAATAATATTTTAAAAATATATAAATCAAATTTATAATTAGTTATTTTTTATTTATATTACATACATAAAATAACAGAGTGGGTAATTCTAAATACACAAATTATATTATTTACATGATTAATATATTTTTATTATTTTATCACATCTATATTAAACATTTTTTGTTAAACAATCAAAATAAGCTGGATTCTCAATTATGGTAATAAAAACATTCTAAAAGTAGTATTATATTCTTTGATTTTTGCAGAGTTTTTCTTGGATTCACCCCATATGGTGAATTTGTAGGTTCATCAACCAATAATATTTTGTTATTTCTTATTTCATATTTTAAAAACAAAATAATAGAAATTTACCAAATTATGTAATGTTTTAAAAATAAAAAGGTAAAATAAATAAAAATAATAGTAGCAATATTTTTTTCTTTTAACTCTTTTAACGCCGTCAACAAAATAGTAACCATAAATTCTAAACACTAATAACTAAACAATTTGGTAAATGGTGGGAGCACCGTATCCTAGTGGTTAAGGTTCAAAAGTTTCTACACCAGGTATGGGGTTCGAATCCCAGGCTACGCAGTTTCTACACCAGGAGGGTTTCAATTCTCAGAGAAGGTGGATGACGAATTATGCAGATTACTGGAGAAAAGACTTACAAGAGATTTTCAGCATGGCGCAAGGAGTATCATCAGGAATGGATCTCATAGGGCAGCTCAGTGTGATGCAGTCAGACGTGAATCCGCATAAGACTGGTAGAATTGTCCGCTGTAATATCTATTATTATAAACTAAAGTTTTCCCTCATTGTACAGTGCCACGTCACTAATTAAGGAGATAAAATGCCGACACGTGTCCTTCTACATTTGGGCTTTGCAGTTTGTTATTTTAAGTGACTTACGTTATTAAATAGAAGAATGTCTGTTATTATGTTTGGGCTATTTAAAATTGGGCCTGCCCTAACTTAGGTTAACGACGACACACTTCTTCTTCTTCTCCCTGAGATTACATCGCCGCATTCATGTCGATCTGTCTATCCAAAAAATTATAAAGACACTGCTGCAAACGGTTGTCGTTGTCGATTAGATTCACTTAACACAGTTAATGTTGTCATTAACATCACCGACCCATTCATCTCAAGCCAAATCATTCAATACACCTCTTCCTATCCCAATGGTTACATATCTTCACCTATAAATAAGAGAGTTCGATCATGAGAAGTTCATCACCTTTTTCCCTTCTAAATCAATTTTAGGATTTCTACCTGTCTTTTTGGATCGTTGGCGACTGAAGATTATAAAAAGTTCCAGGCTTTGACCCACCTTAGAAAAAAAGCGTTGGTATTTGCTTGAATATGAAACGAATGTTGCTGCTGAGTTGCATGAAATTCATTTAGAAGGCTATTTTTCGGTGAAAGCATTTCCACTCGAAACTTTGTTTCCGGATATTTCAGGAATCTAATTCCAATACTTCAGCTAAGGATTATTACTACCGGAGTTTGTGATGGTTCCGGACCACCAAGGATAAGTCTACCAGCACCACCGTTAAACTCCGGCCCACCATCGCCGAAGAATCCATATGCTCTTTTTGTATTCTCTCTAAAAGCGCAGAAAAAAAAGAGAGAGATCACATACTCTGTCTGTAAAAACATAAAGAGAAATAAAAAGAAAGAGTAAATAGTTTTTCAATCGTCCGATCAGATATTTAAATTTACATTTCCAAGCAAATAAGAAACAAATCGTACAATGTTGAAACTGTCAGACAGGCCTGCATTTGTACTGTTTCAGCGCAAATGTTTTTTTTCTCATTATTTTCTTAATGAAAGCTTGCTCAATGCTTTGACATGTCATTTACAGAAACACGAGACCTTAAGGCACGTGGCTTTTGATCGTGCTTCTGTGTCGTTGGATTTGTGATCAGTGTCTCTTTGTTGTTGTTATGAACTCTTTCTGTTGAGTTGAGTTTAGTGTCATTCCAAAAATTTAGAATACTTGGGGTTTATGAATATCTTCTGTTTCCGTTTTTACTTTTGTTTTATTTTTTTTGTATTATGTGTAATTAGCAATATTACCCACTAATTTAGCTGATTATTAACCACGTCTCAGTTATTTATTTGCACTTGCGTAAGAACCAAACAAAAAAAGCATTACTTTCCCCCTTTTCAGAAAAAATGAGAGTTTTATAATGTTTTGTTACCTTAATTGAACAGAGTTAATTAATTACGCTTAAATCAAAACCCTTTCAAAGAAAAATTCTTACATTTTTTTTTATAAAAATAATACTCATTCCTGAAATACATGACGTTATACAATTTTGGACATGGATTAAAGAAGTTAATGTAATTCCTATTTTAACATTTTTGTTAGTGTTCAATGCTAAATTATTAGTTTTATATCATTCCACGAAAGATCATTAATTATAGAGGTAGAAAAGTCATACAGTATTTTATCATTCTTTATTCTTTACATAGAATTATGAGAATTAACTTCAGATATATTGACAAAAAGTATTTTGAACATCAAGTAAATCCGAACGGAAAGAGTAATAGTTCTTATAGTTATGACGACAAATACACTGCATAGAATTTAACAGTTACAACGTAGTTCTCTCATTATTAGCTTGATTCTTTCGATTGATAAACATTTACTTCTTTTGCGAACAAATATTTATTTTTGGGGGGTAAAATTTCGAACAAATAGTTCCTCCTCAGTTCTGTATTTATTTAGGAAAACAAATTAATAACTGTATTTTCATTTAATCTATACACCTAAGACTGTCTATAAATGTGCTTACTTCTTAGTAAGAGAGAAGATAGTCTGTAATTGATTAGAAAATCTCCGTGACGGAAAAAAAAACTTAATTTGTCGTATTTTATGAACTTTAGTAAAGCCTTAAAAATAGGTGTTCAAAAAAAAGTAAAGCCTTAAAAACCTAAAATAAAATAGGAAAAAAATATGGCGATTGAGTTTCAATTCAAAATAACACAATATTTTCACATGCAAATGTGATATCTCCGCTCTTACTGTTCCTTTACCTCTTATACAATAAAAAAATTGTAAACCAGTTACATTTACATAAAACTCTTCTTATAAATATGAAACTCTTTTAATGATTTTTAATACACACAACTAAAAAAGTAGTGAATGCTAATACATTACTTTCAATTTTTAATGAAAATAAATAATACATATTTAAATATTTATTAAAATTTAAACATTTTTAATAAAATATTTCATATGATTTTGATCTGAAAGAGTCAAATACAGATTCATAAAAGCAAATCAGTCTCTAAAACTACAAGATAAATGGCTCACTATATTGATTAAAAATATCTAAAAATTGTTCAACAGATTTGACTAACTGATCTAATTCAAATACACAAAAACAAACTATGAGAAAAATGTGACTATTATACCTTTCAGATACCCAAGAACAACAATCCAATGAGATTAAGAAGAAATATTAAGAATTACAACAAAGAAGCATGAATACCTTTGAAGGTTCCATTAGAATTTTAACTGATTTGCAATTTAAACATAAACCATTTCTCAAGAACCAGTTTACGCTTTCCTAAGATTTTTAAAATGTTACATTAGTATTGTTGTATTGATTTAAAGTATTGGAAGCTGAAAAATGATTCAAGTAAGCTCAAACGAAATAAACCAGAGTACTTTTTTTTAGGAAGTGTTTGAAACTATTTGTAACACAAATCTTTTAAAATTATTACTAATAAACAAACAGAATGAAATCTCTATCTCACTTAAAAAAAATTTAAAAATCTCACATGAGATGTAATTTTATATTAATAAATTGTTTATCTTCACATCAAGTAATATTTAAATTATGAAATAAACATTAGAACAAAACTAGAACTACCACTTAACCGCAAATTTTTTGCGGAGGAGAAAAAGCAGTGAGGAAGGATGCTTTGGACTTATCTACTCTAATAGTTTTTTGGTGGATGGATGCGTTAACACATTTGTGATGCCATGAAAATGTTGAAATTTACAGTTAAAATTAATTAATTATCTTAATCTCAATTTTGATGCGGGTTATTATAATCCAAAGGTTCAACTATTATTTTTAAATAATATAATTAAATAATGTTAGCCTTATAATTAATTATACATCATGGAACATAAACAAATATGGATCCATTCATAAGTATTTTTCAAATGAACCTTGCATCAAAATTATTTTAAACAATAAGTAAATAATAAATTGTTATAGTGTAGTATTTTGTGTTTTTTAAATATTTTTGTTCGACTCTTTCATCTAATCAAAATATGATTCGCTTTGTTTACCATTTTATTCTTTTGTGATTTCGTAGTTTCTTATAACGAGAAAATAAATGCTACTTATTTTATAAAAGCAGAAGACAATTTATCTATCATACGGTTTATTTACTGCAACAATTTTGATATTCAATTGACAGAAATTATATATAAAGCAATTTCACATAAGTAATGAACTATACAAAATATATAATTGCATTTTTGAAATAAAAAATCATGTTGAATACTTAATGTATTCACTTGCAATTTCACATAAGTAATGAAATATATAAAATATATAACTCCATTTTTTGAAAAAAAAAAAAAATATATTGAATACTTAATGAATCCACTCGCCGCGCGAAGCGCGGCCCGGCCCTAGTCTTCTATGTAATATTTCTCATATAGTTTGTAATGCATAATTAACCAATGTTAAAAAAAATAATTGGTAAACCTTAAATGAGAAACACTAAACATTAAATTCTAAACATTAAAGTCTTGGATAAACCATAAATCTTAGGGTTTAGGATTTATCTTTGGATTTAGGGTTTATGATTAAAGATTTAGTGTTTTAAGATTTAATGTTCAGTGTTTATCAATTAGGATTTAAGATTTCGGGTTTAAGATTTTTCAAGGATTTAGGATTTATCCAAAGATTTAAGATTTATTCAAAGGAGTTTATGATTAGTGGTTATTATTTAGGGTTTACCCAAGTTTAGGATTGAAGGTTTAGAATTTAAGATTTAGTGTTTTGTTAATGGTGTTAAAAATATTTTTAAATGATTATTTTTCTTGTTACTATTGCAATATTTTTATTTATTTTTATCATTTAAAAAAAAAGATAATATAACTTAGTAATTTCTTATTATTATTTTTTAAAGATATGGAATAAGAAATAACAAATTACTATTCTTTGGTGAATTTACAGATCTACTCTAGGGGATGAATCTAAAAAGAAAAAATTCATAGTAAAACATATTATATGCTTTATAACAAATATGGTAATAAAATTTCTGTCTTTGATTATTTTTTTGTAAAAATAGATTAAAGTTTGAAAATATGAAGCACACGGAAATTTCTAGAAAAAATTATTTTCAGAAAAGATATTAAAAATGTTAAATATTTGTTTATTGTTATGTCTTAAACAAGAATTATAGTATAATGTGTATATTGTATTTTACAGAATCGGGAATATGGACAGTAGATAAAAATTAATTATAAATAGAATTTTAAGAATGAAATACTTTTTTACAATTTTACTATATTGGTGAATTCTCATTAAACATTTAATATATATATAAAAAATATTTTAGTGAATATTTTAGTTTTTTATTAACCTATTTCGAATGTAAGTTTATAGTAAATTATATCTAGAATTTATTTTTTTTAATCATAGTAATGAATATAACATAATATGTTATATCTGAATTGATGTAATTGACTTGGTGTTATAGATATGTTAAACTATCTTATTCAAAAAAAATTTGAGAAAAGATCTATTCTATAGTTTTGTATATACTATCATCATTTTCTAGAACGATTACGGTGAAGATACATAAACAATCCCTTGGTAAATAATATTTAGGAATTGATGACAAGATTAAGTGTTTTTTTGTTTTTTTTTGGTGTAAAGTGTCTTTTTGTTTACATAGTAAAATGGATAATATGTAAGCAGATCATTTCCTCGGTACAAAAATACCAAACGGGTACTAGGTTAGTTCTCAAAAAAAAAGAAAGAACTATATACTAGGTTGACCCATCGTTTTTGTTAAGGTCCACATACGACTGCCAGTTCGGCCAAGGCGGCTTAGATAGAAGAAAATGGGGTGTGACCATCCCCAACCCATAATATAGTGACAATGCCTATCACCAGACATCAGAGTTTTCACGCCCGATTCGGATCCGCGGCCGGACCACTAAACACACTGATCCAGTAAGTAATCCGGTTTGGATGTTAAGCAATATCCACTAATAAAAAATTCTGATAAAACTCGCTAAAAACTTTTAAGCCTAGTGACTCGACTATCGGGTGAACCATCAAATTATTTTTATTTAGTTTCTTAGGTTCTTAACTAATTTATAAAATTTATTTTGTATACCAAAAATAAGAAGTTAGGTTTTTAACTTTTAATTTTTTAGTTTTCTCATAAAAATATTTTTTCGTGCTATCACAAATGTTTTATATCTCCTTCAACTTTTTTTAGAACTTTTTCTGGTTCCGTATATAGTGAATAACATTTTTTAACCTTCTAAATTCTATTTATTACAATAGAACCTCTATAAATTAATACTCGATAAATTAATAATCTCTATAAATTAATAAATTTCATCAGTTCCAACTTGGACTGGTTGAAAATTTGACACAAATCGATAAAATAATAAGATAATAAATTTTCAGAAAACTTTATGTAAATACATGATCCCATTAAAATTATAAATTAATAATTTTGATATATAAATATTTTATATAAGTAAGAACATATCATTATATTGTTTGTTTTATACTCACATTGGAATTATCTTTACATTTTCTTAACACATAATATATTTTTGATTAGATTTAGTAATATATATCTAAAATCACATTTAAATTTTATGAAATATATATTACATACCAAATAATATAAAAAATTTATTATAAATTTCAAATTTTAAAAAATGA
Organism: Eruca vesicaria subsp. sativa; assembly: GCA_932364175.1. NCBI lineage: Eukaryota > Viridiplantae > Streptophyta > Magnoliopsida > Brassicales > Brassicaceae > Eruca > Eruca vesicaria. The sequence goes on from CAKOAT010111710.1 coordinate 17,119, forward strand.
ATATTAATGTCTATACATTAAAATCAAATAATTTTCTTATCTTAAAATAAAAAAATCTAAATAAGGAAACTTTTGTAAATTAATATCTCTATAAATTAATAAAATTTCAAAGTCCTAACATTATTAATTTATAAAGGTTTTCTGTATATAAATTTCATTTTTATTCTTTCATGAATCACATGCTTTTATGTTTTTATTTATTTATTTTTTTTAGTTTCATGATTTATTTATTTATTTGTTTTATATTTATTTATTATTTTATTTATTTTGAACTTGATGTTTTTATTTGATTCACAAAAAACATTATTTATTTAGAAATATGTAAAAATAAATAAATAAATATTTTTTATTTATTTTACATATTTCTAAATAAATAATGTTTTTAGTGAATCAAATTCATTGATCTTATTTAATTTTACAAAATCATATATAATATTGACCAAACAATTTATTTTGATATTTAGAATTGGAGGAACGTTTCATTATGCCTTTTAAAGAAAATATAGTGAACAATGATAGATATGTAAAACTTATGAGATTTAAGTATTATTATGCTTTATTATATGCTTCACTGCTAACTTTTTTACAAAAAAAAATTGTTAAATAATTTAATTTATTTTTATATATTTTTATAAGTAAAAAATAAAATATTTTATATATTTTAAGAATTGTGAAATTTTTCCTATATTTTTAATAGTTAATATATAATTATATATAAAATTAGTTAATGTATTAATCTGTGGTTCGCGTGCGGTCAACCCAGTAACCCGAGGATTTAATAAGGTGTTTTGTTCAGTGTCTGGATCGGATTTAAAAACATTGACAGACACCTAAACTATTAGTTTTTTTTTACATTCAGACACCAAATTATTAGATAAAAGGCTTAAGCGTTTATAAATGATAACAATATATTAAATTTATGTAATGTTTCATATTATGTATCATTATTTTGGAATAATATAATTTATATTATCCTATATTTATAAGATTCTATAGTATTATATCTAAATTATTATATTTTATTTATTATTTATTATTTATCTAGATAGCTTAGAAGATAATCACCATATTTTTATTAGATCTACACAACCACATAGAATGCTTCTTTGAATACTAATATTAAAGAGTTGTTGTTTTGTAAGAAAATAATTATAATTATATATATATATTAAAACAGTATCATATATAGATTGAAATAAATAATGGTAGATACGTATTTTTTATTTGGATATTTCAGGGAAAAAGATGAAACCCTTTCTCAAAAAAAAAAAAATATTATAGAAAAAATGATGGTATAATTCATGGCGTGGAATGGAGACAATGGAGTTGGTGAAATTAGGAGGAAGAAGAGTAAAGGCATGTGCACTGATATTAGCTAAGTATCAACTCCCATGTGACTACTACTCCACACACATGCTGACTCCTCAATCATACGTTACTTGTCTAATCCTTTTTTAATTCCCTCATTATCAAATTAAATTATTCAAATTAGGAAATGGTTACATCATCAGGTTTTGTCTCTAGAGATGATGATTTATTTTTGCTTAAATTTGGAGATGGTGATGTTAATTAATTATATTAATTATCTAAAGTAACTTAATCTTGTATTACAAGGGACGATATGCACTATGTAATTGACGATGTTCTTTCTGACTCTAAGCAAATCAAACTTAATAGACATACTTGAAACTGAAACAAAAATAGTTTCTTATTGTTTTGCTTAATGCAAAATTGCTCAAACTTTAATAGGTTTGGTTGTTAGTTGATAAGTGGTTGATAATTCGTTCGTTTCTTCCCACCCGTATATAATCTGAATTTCTATATGTGATAAAATACAAATAAAATCAGATTTGGACCTTATAACCCTTCATAATCTTATTCAATACAAAAATACGAGTAGTAAATATCATATTACATACTTATTCAATAACATATCTGTACGTTATTTTAGAGAATCTGTCAGTAGTTAAAGACAAAAGTAGAATCAATGAATCAATCAAGACATACACAAAATTCCTAAAATTGCCTCGCATTTCCAATACCTCTCATAGAAAATATAATCTTTGGTTGGGACCAAAAAGACGTTGAAAAGGGTCAATTTATGAAATTATCCAACATTAACTTACTCTATATTTTCTTCTATTTTTACCACCAGATAAACAGCAAAATGAGAAAGTAATCTTCCATTGACTGACCATAGTATCTCCTAATCAAATAATTACCCCTAATTTCACAAATAAGAAAGGTAAAAAAAAATAAAAACAAACTAAATTTCAACTGCAAAACCCTAAAAACAAACTCAAGAACGGGAAAATTATCCTAACAAGTTTCTTTCTAACCACAATCTTTCCGACCACCACCACCATCACCGGACACAACCTGCTTCCTCATCTCTACAATCTTCCTGTGAGAATTCGAATGTAACTCGGGCGAAAAAGTCGGACTATTAGCCGGGCGATACTCGGGAACAAGCCTCCCTGACTTGTACCTCACGCCACACGCATTACACAGCGTCTTCGGTCCCGATGGTCCCGCCCTCCACTGCGGCGTCTTATCCGCTCCACAGTGCTGACACTTCCTCCCCATCCCCGCCGCCGCAACCGCCGTCATCTTCCTCTTATGTATACCTCCTACTCCTTGCTCATAGTTCCCTGTCCACAAAATTCTCAAATCGTCCCTCCTCCTACGCTTGCTTCTTGTCTTAACAGGAGCGTTAAACCCAGCACAGCAACTAATCATCGTCGGGGTGGTTCCGTTACTTCCGCTACTGTTGTTGGAGGTGGTCGTCGTCGTTGTAGTGGTTATTGAGGTGTTGTGACTACTCGTCTCAAGTACTGAGACAGGACTCAGCTGTTTTCCTTCACCAGCTTCTCGCTCCAGAGACGAGACAGCGAAATGTTCAGACGGTAATACATCGACGAATGTTTCGATGACAGGGAACGCATCTTTGTTTGATATCCATTCCAATTCTTCCTCAACCTCTCCCTGCACATGAAAGGGTACTTACGTCATTTACAACTATCGAAATAAAAATAATTGAGATGCACCGAATAATAATAATAAAAAAAAACATTTTCAAAAAAGGTATGCTATCAAAGTTCGAAAATGGTTGAAAATTTTTAAATGTGCCAGCTCACGAAACAATGACTCCCCTAAAACGTATATTCCCAAAAACACCCTCCAACAAACTTTACAACCAGAGCGCATCGGTTTTAAAAAAGCCAAGGGTATTCTCGTCTTTTACAACACCGGCCAAAAAGAAACGTCCACACATGACGTTCACTTAACCAATAGGGAAACAGAATAATAATAAATAAAAGGCGAAACCGACTGAGTCAACAACCCAAACGCCGTGACTCGGTTTAACCTCTCCGTCGGCGAGTCAACTCGGCCGAGTCACCGGCGAACGTTTCTCACCCCCCACGAACATGTACGTAACATAACGGCCGAGATTTTTTTTTTTTGTGAAGGGAACTTACAAGGTCGTCGTCGGGATTTAATAAACCAAAGGATTCCGTCTGCCGTAATCCAGTTTTCCGGCGAGCAATATTCTTCGGCGAGAGAAGAGCCACCGCTCCTTCATCTTCCGGTACAGAGAAGTTCAAAAGTTCATCCATGAACGATTCCATTTTTAAAATTTTCGTTGTGTTTTTTTTTTGTTGGTTTTAGGAGAGAGAAAATATGTTGAGAAGGAGAAACATATGAAGCTTTTAATCTCTTTTCTTCTCCAAATATCAACACGGCTTTGTTTTCGAGAAAGGTAAAAAAAAAAAATATTTAATTAATAAAATATTTTGATTATGTTTTGGTTGGAAGTGGGGAAGGGGATGACACTAAAATGAATCATTTTAAACCACCTTTCCTTTAACGCATACTGATGTCAAAATCAGCTACCGCGCGGCCCACGGAAGTTATCGTGGAAACCAAGATTGACGGTGTGATCGAATGGCACTGCTGTAATTTCATTCTTTTAGTGATGTGGGTCCCGCTAAATGAATGGGGAAGATCGACCGTACTTATGATAGATGCACTTTTTGATCTGATACTTTTGGTCTTCTCTCCAGTTAGATTTCCTTATTTAATTAATTTCTAGATAAAAATATTAAAATGGCATTTGTGTGATTACTGCTAAAGTTTAGGGGTGATAATAGTATTCGGGGACAAACGGGTGATGTGTACCAACCAATAAGATTTCAAGTTCATGAGTGTTGGATCAATCAGAATCGTACACGTGTCTATCCTTTTTTTGACTTGTATAAAATGTTGCCGCAAGTTGCGGGGTAGATTGGAGACGCACCAAACTATGATATTACTTTAAAATATCAAAAGCGATTATTCAAAAAAAAAAATTAAAGGCGTGAATAGTAGTATATTTTAATGCGATAAGTGAATTGTAACATTTACGCCATTGTGGTTTAAATTAAGGAATAACTTTTTCTTTCTTATCTCTTTAACATTATTGTAAAAATCAAAGATTCTAAATAATTAAATAACAAATCTTTCTAAGTTTTATTACATCAATTTGATTTTGTTTTCTTAATTGTAACTATAGTTAGTAAAAAAATGAAGATTTGAATACATCTTATAAGAAGATATTGTAGTCAAAACAATCTTGAAAAATCCATGACTTCTTTATTTGTCTAACTGAATTGATTTGGTCAATTAATTTGTTTTTATTAAGGAATTAATAACTAAAATTCTAATACTACTCACTGAAGTCCTAATTAAAAATCATAGATCATAAATCAATATAATCATAAATTGACACGATTTTCCTTTTAGTTATTTTAGAGGTTTCAGATGCTCAAATTTTTTTCTAGTTTCTTCATGTTGTCCTAATCAGAATTTGTTTACATAACTCTTTTTGTTTAACGTAGTAAATAATTTCATATGTAACATGTAACGACTCTCATTATCTCATATCAACTTGGCATGGCTCAGTAAAAAAAAAAAACATGGGCATGGCACAACACTACGAAACGATGCCGTTTTTGCTTCCCATGCTGAAAAATTCAATACATAGTGGTTTTAGATTTTAAACATATTGCGAACAGCTGCCTACCTAAGAGAGAATCCATGAGGGTAATGAAACGATCAGTGGTGCTTCTATGTAAGAGATGGATTTCATCCTCTCCTCAGGGCCCTTCGAATAAATGCTACGGCCCATCACTTAATCCGAATAGATGAGGAAGGTTCGTGTCCGCAAGACGATAAGGAATTCAGAGTCGAACACACGTTATCAGTCCGTGCCAAGTAAGAAGAACCGGCTCGCCTAAAAGTCCACGAGACGAAAGACACGACCCATTAAGATTATTCGTACAACGACCTATAAAAGCAAAGGACCAAACGGGAATACAAAAATAGACCGAGTATACGGCAGCTAAATTAGGGTTTCCACTCATCTTGTTGCTCTTAGATCGGTCTGTATAACTCCGGTTAGCTTCCAAACACCGTAATCCTTTTTATACTCTCTTTTCTGACTATTTTTTTTTGTCGACACTCTTCCGACTATTAATAAAACATTTTTTATTTTTACCTACTCGTTCACACCTTCAAAATAACCCGGCGATGAGTTTTCATCGATTATTTATTTGTTATCACTAAACTCGGTTCAAACATTCTAGTTGCGATCAGTTTTATTTTTAAGACAGAAACTTATGTACGTAATTTGATATGTTGCCTTGTAACCAAAAAAACTCAAGAGTCCTCCATATTCGTTAAGATTGATGTTCATGTTGGGGTCACTTGTTAGTATTAACTAGTTTGTAGCTAAGATGTAGACAATCAACACGGTCTGGTTCGCTCTCGTGGAAATATTTAGCTCATGGATCAAATGTTGGAGCTCAGAATTTTATATTCCCTATATATAAAAAGAGAATCATTTTAAAAAGTTGTAACTTTAAATTTGTAATAATTAAAAATAACTCCGATCTTATGTGGCATAATTCTTTGTTTTCTATTTCAATTTAGAAGGATTCTAGAGAATGTAATATAATGTATAGTCTAAAAATTATACTCTCTAGCAATATAATATTTCGTAGGCTATAGTTGGTCGCATATATCAAATATTTATTGTTTCGCATGCTTTCCTTAAATAGCATTACCTAATGTGATTAAATTATATATATGAGAATTAATGATTTTAAAAAAAGATTTGATAACAATCTGTATACTTTTTCTCATTTCGTTTATTTCTTTATTATTAAAATAAATTACACAATTACATTAATCATATAATAACAATCTAGATTTTTTTGTGTATGTCGTATTTCAAATTTTTCAAAATGAGTATAAATTACTAAAAATGTTAAAATGCTCACATAAACTTTTAGGATCAATGTTTTAATTTTTTATATATTAAAATATAATGATTATAAGACCATATGAACAAATAATTTAGTTTATATATATTTTATATCGTTTAAATTAAACTATACATCGTATGAAAATACATACTTATATTTTGATATTTGCATTGAACATATATTGAAAATTTAATATTTTAATTTTGAAATATGTCATTGTTTTTTGAAAATGATTATAAATTATTGAAATTACTAAACATCTCACATTAAAAAACATTCGTTGGTGTAAAGTTTTGTTACACAAATATGCATTTAATCATAAAATCATATGAGTAGAAACCTCATTTAATAAATATCCATATTAAAAGTGCGATATATTACTATGTTTATATTATTTAAATTTAATTATATATCATATACAATATATAAGATTGATTATTTTGATTTATTTACCCTAATTGCGAATAAACAAGAGTGATAGTTAAATTTATATGCATATGCCAATTTATTACATAATAGTAAATAATTTCTTAGTTATTTAATATATATATTTATTATTTTAAAATAAAAAATAAAAATACTTATTGTGCATAAAATGCAGATCTTAACATAAGTGTCTTTAATTATTTTAAATCTTAAGTATTTTCTAAATCTCTGGTCAAAACAAACAAACAAAATGAGAATAAACTTCAAAATAAATATTTATATCGAGTAATAACCAAAATAAACAAAACACAACAAGAGAAAAAATTGAAAATAAATAGGATTGACACATGAACGTAAACTTCTCATAACCATAATTAATTTTTAAATTGTTAAATCATAATATAAAACTGAGTTAATTTTTAAATTTGTTAATTTTTAAATTTTTTAATTTTTCAAATCATTACGGTTATGTTAAATCATGACCATAATTAATTTTCAATTTTTTATTTGTATTTGAAAAACTTAAAATATTGTTTTAAAAAATAATTTAAAATTTAACCTAACTTTTTATAAAAAATATTTTTTTAAAAAATAAATATAATTTGTAAAAAATATAATTTTTTCTAATATTATTACACAAATAAATAAATTATATTAAATTAGTTTTGAAACTTTATATATTTTAAATGTAAATATTTTACCAACAGTTTCTTAAGAAATCATTAGGGAACTTGCTAATACTCTACCAATCAAGCCGAGTGACACTCCGTTTATTTTCCATCACTCAAACATTGAAAAGTGAAAAGATATATGAAATCAGATTCATTAAATTCTAAGCTCTGATCTACAGTTACAATTGTTTCTGATCCTACATATAGATAATTTTATATTTTAATTACATACATTCACCATACACAAATCTTATCCTAGTTTGTTACTATATTGTTTGGCTAACTTTACACTTGACACTCTGTGTTCGTGTGTATGATGATATTGAGACTGATCCCGTGTGTCTTGGATATTGGTGTTATCAACTTTTCTTTGTCGTATTCTTTCTACTGTGTCATCCAGTTCGCTCTTGTTTTTTTTGCTAAACAGTTCGCTCTTGTTTGCTTCACAAGGAAGTAACAACATCCCATGAAACATGGTTAGGAAGATTTCAATTCATATATAGTTTTTAGCTGTTAATTCATTATCTTCTATTACTTATGGGCTAGAAAACATACTAAATCTTCTATTGCGTCTTTACTATCCTATCCTATTTCCTCTTGTACTACTTGATTTGCAGTATCAAATAGTTGCACTGTTGCAACCAAGGCACCAATTGAATACAGACGCAATGTTTTACTCATCGAGACAAAAGCAACTCATCGAGAATAAAGCAGCAATGTGTTCTTGTTATCAAGATCGGGCATATCTACATCTCTGGAACTCTTAATTGGACAGCCACTCACTCATCATCATTATTATCGACCATCATATATAGAAGACATGTCAAGAAAAGTGTTCAAGGAGCTTCTTGGACCAGAATGTTGCAAGAGAGGATGTTTTACATTGACGCTTGGAGATTTGAGAGGTGTGTTCTGGAAAATGAGCAAATTCAGATGTTTGGGTGATGAGGGGGAGTTTTGAGAAGGAGATACTCTTGACCATTCCCGGTTTGACTAAGTTTGTTTCCCGATGTTATGTCAAGACATTGGTTTCTCCAAGTGATCTTTGACCTTATAAATATTTTTGTTCTTAATTCTTCTTTTGTTTTAGTCGTAAAATTACATTATCATAATAAAAAAACAATCAGTCAAACATTCCTAACAAAATCATCACCATACCAACAATCACATCCTTGTGCCTTGCAGCTTTGTTTTCTTTCTCAGGTGCTTGTGTTTACGTACAGGGAAGAATGTAGACCGTTGGATGATAAAAAGAAAAACTCTCACGAGGGTATTTTATCCGAGCTAGAGCTCCGACCAGATCCTGAATTGGTGAAAACAGGAGTGTCTCTAGGCATTGTGACAGCTCCACGACCACTTGCACTGTTTCCCATATCTTTCGTCTTATGAAGCAGAAACGTTCCCGACAATATCGTCACAAATCCACACAGTTCTGTCGCAATCTTTAATCCGCTTTGAGATGCCCAATCCTGTAAACCGCGTAGAGAGAAGTGTTGAGAGGTCAAGAAGATGTTCAAGAAAAGGGTTTAGAGAGTTTAACCTTGAACATGATCATACTAGCTATAATGGTGAAAGTTGTGAACATGACGTAGTAAACCGGAGATATGACCGCTGTGTTGAATGTATCCAGTGCCTTGTTCAAGTAATTGATTTGCAAAAGGCAACAAATCGTGACTACTAGAATGAAAATCCAAGCGTGGAAGTATTTGAACTGATTCATCCCTGAGAATGTCAGCTTTATGGCAATGGCCACAGCTTTAACACACATAACCTGACAGCACAAGAGACAAAGCTTAAGACAACTACCTAACAGAGAGAGGGAGAAATGAAGAAGAAAATATGAAAAACTTACAGTGAGAGAACCCATTAAGGAGCAGATTCCAACATATACAATCAAATGAGTCTTCCCATAGCGCGGTTCGTAGTAGAATATCAGTACAAGCACCACAATCAAAATCACAGCAGAGTACACAAGAAAACCTGATCAAACAGTAAAGTAGCGTTGCATATCAAGACTTGTGTTCATGATGGCTAGCTGTGGAAGAATAAATCATTATACATATATATACCTGGTTCAATAGCAAGCTTCCAAACTTGCTTGACTGATTCTATTTCCTGCTCGTGTGGGGCGTGTAAGACTATTGTTGTAGACCCAACAACACAGAGAACACAACCTAGCACTCCAAATATATGCAGTTTCTCTTTCAAAATGAAATGCGCGAGCACTGCGCTGCATACAACAAGTGTATTTTTGTTTTTCAAGAAAACCATAGTTTATATTATCTTCTTGATGATACTAGAGTGTTGGTTTTCAACAGTTATACGAATACCTGAAGATAATACTTAGAGCTCCCAGTGGTGTTACTAGAATAGCTGGTGCAAATGCATAGGCTGCAAAATTGGCTATTTCACCAACAATCACTAAATCAAGAGAACCAAAAACACATAACTGTTATTATCTCTCATTTCAATTCAAAAATATTTTCAAGAACGCTTTTGCAGCATTTTTTAAGACTTACTAGTTATCATTCCAGCCCACCACCATGGTTCAGATAAGTAACCGTGCCCTCCTTCACCTGATCGTTGATGATCAACAAAAATCAGCAATAAATATTAATTAAACTAATCTTGCAAAATGAAAAGTCTTAGTTCTTGGGCATAAAGGAGGTGAATGATTTCAGAAAAAAAAGAAAGAAAAAGAAACCTGCTCGGACACCGCTTGCACCGGCCTTCTTGAGACCCTTTTTCTTGATGATGAAGCTAGATCCAATAAAAATACTTGAAGAGACTGCTAAAATGAGTCCATTGATGTTATCAGAAGACATCTGATCCATCTTAGCTTATATATAATTGTTTATATATAAAACAAGATGAATCAGGCTGAATTATAAAGACTTCAAAGACTCCCAGAAGAATTTCGTGAGAAGAATAAGATTTTGTTTTCAACCTGGAAACAAAAAATTACAAAACAAATTATATATGAACATGATTTTCTATTGATAACAAGAAAGATAAAGAGTAAAGATTAGGTTCATACGAATTCAATTGATGACTGATTAGGTTAATTATTAGCTCATCAACACAAAAAGAGACTATAAATCTTAAAATATGCCCAGTGCCTAAATCAATGGCAGAACACCGAAGAGACAAATATAGTAACACAGGAAGAAAATAGAATCATATCCAATTTAAAAGAGAAAAATAAAAAATGAAGAACAAGAGAGACAAATAATCACTCCAAAAATAGAATCAAATTGAAAAGATTATACGTTATACAAGTTTTTTTGAAACGTTGATGGACTTGTTCCTGTGATTTAGCAGAAGAGATTAACGTATGAAACCTCAAAACCCTCTCATATACGTTATCTTTAAATCCACATTAACTATGATTTCTCACGAATAAACATTAAATTCGTGGTAACACGCCAAACACTAAACCCAAACGCGATTTCAGATTTACATTACGATTGCAAACAAACATACAAAAAACAACTATTGTACGTCGAAAATAAACAAACGATGAATTAAAGTGAGGGAATAATATCGCGAGCAGGAACGTGCCTTATTTTTTCTTAGAGTATTCGAATTTGAAAGGTACCTCTTTTCACGTTGCCACGTTCTCTTTCCAAAATCAAGAAGAAGGAGAAGAAGAAGAAGATGCCATGGAAAAGACAACTGGTCTTATAAGCTGTTCTTCTGTTAAAACGATTTCTAAAAATTAGGGTTTTGGTGTAAATTAATTTAGAGAGAAGAGAAAATTAAGAATCAAGCTAATCCAGCCGAGAATGGTGAAGCAACAGCTCTGAAATTGCAAATGCAGTTAACAATCAATCTCTTAACTATATATACATGCTTGCCACCTTTGTTTGCTGCTTTGTTTTTCTTTTCAATTATTTCTTTGTCAGTTTTCTAAGTTATTTTAGAATTATACTAGATTTTGACCCGCTCAACCGAGCGGGTGTTTAATTTCATTTATATATATACATATATATATATATATATATTTGTTTACATCATTATTAGTATATATTATTAATTATATTCATATCTTTAAATGTTTATTTATTGTTTTTTTTGTCAAGCAAATGTTCATTTATTTATGCTTATTAATTTTAGATAATATATATTATTGTATATATATATTTATTATATTAAAACAGAAGTCATTACTCATTTCATGTGTGATTTTGTAGTTTGAACCATCTTAGAAAATTTATAAAATCGTACATAATATCATTATAATATCTTTTCGTATCTTTAATTTTTATCTGAAATACAAATAAATATTATTTTTAAAAAATCTAACAAAATCTTTTAGAATCTTTCTAGGATATATTTTCAAAAATTATTATCATAAAATTAAATTAAAATTTTAATTCATTTTTGATTTATAAACAGAAATTAAAATTATGTAAAATACTTTTAATAATATCCCAAAAATTTGTTTATGTATTATATAGGTCCAACTTAATTTATTTTTACATATATTTCAAATTTAGAAATAAAACAAAATATATAAATTTGTGATGTTACATAATAATGTTTTAAAAAATTCTTACAAAAATTCAAATTTTATAAGTTTTATATTAATAATATTATAAGCTGCATAAACATTATTATACATCTAAATAGTATATAACATCAAATTATATTTATTGATAAATTTATTATATAATTTAAATATTTAGTATTCAAATACCCGCACGGTTGTGCGGGACGAGATCTAGTATAAATTTAAGATATGTTATTTTTTATACATATATTATATAGTGTACTATGTTAACCCGTTTTGACAACATATTATATTATTTTAATATAAATCTAATATTTATGAAACAAAAATATATTAATATATCATGTTCATATAATTTATTAATTGTCATTAAATGTAATTAGTAATTAAATTTTAATTTCGTTTTGATTATAAAAAGGTAGTTATATACACATTTTAATTATATTTAATGATAATAACAGTTTAAATTGATTAATTTTCAAAAATGCATTTTACATTGTAAATAAAGAATATTGATTTCATGACTTATTTTATGTATGATTTTTTTTTTAATTTATACCATTATAAGTCATAGCTTTAAATATTTCTATCATATAACATTAAAATTTATGTCATTCATTTTTAACACAAACTAATAAAAATAATTGACATATTCCAACGTTAAGTGAAACACAAAACTAATAAAAAAAATTATATTCTTATTTAACTCGACTTTACTTGTGAATAAAGTTCACTTGTGTCTTTTTCTAATTACAATGAATTGATATCTATTCATTTTTAAAAATTTAATATATTTTTAAAAAAAGATTCTAGAAGATTTTGTTATAATTCTCTTTAAAATATTTATCTTATTTCAAATAAAGAAAAGATATCAAAAGATATTGTAATTAAGTTAAGTAAAATGTTATTAAGATATAAGTGAAACATTACTTCCTAATAATAGTTCATTTTTTAAAATATCACACATGAAAAGAAGTTGTGACTTCTCTTTTAATATAATAGATTTCTCTCTCATATTTTCTCTTTCATCAATTTTCTTCATTTTTCCGTTTCCCAAATTATGATTTTTCCAAATTTTGAAACTTCTGCTTTGCGTTTTACAAATTTAAAAGGAAAAAAAAAATCTAAACAGAATCTTAACTATAAACATAAAATATAAATACAGAGCAATATAAATAGAATCTCTATATGTATATATCTTCTTTTAAAAGCGTACAAATGTTTAAGAAAAATATTCAAAAAGTCCTACTAATGTTCTTTCTCAAAAAAAAAAAAAAAGAGTCCTACAAATGTTTCAACTAATAAGTTGTGAGTTTTAAGTTGACACAATTGTTTTGCTTTGTGTGTGCTAATGGAGTATGTAATAACTTTTCTAATAAAAACGGAGTATGGAATGCAGTAATTTATGTCATTTCTTTACATAATCTTAAAATAATATTTCCTTCAGTTGACTAAACCAATCTCTTTATTATTTTAAAAATATACTTTTAATAAACTACTTTTTGACACATGCCATTTTATTTAGATGTATCTGCTCACAATACTTAACTAACAATCTTTTTCTTACAAGATTAATTAGTAGAGATACCATCGCATATACCAATTATGAAAAATTAATGTATTTATGGTATTAGTATATAAGGGATACGCCTTTGTCATAACATAAACAACCAACCATCAAATTTTTCATAGTATAAACCAACAGCCATGCTTAAACATAAACCTCATCAGTTAAATAAATTATTATATAGTTTAACATTTGTCAGTTTGTATTATCGTCTTAACCGATAGAGTAATTACGATTTAGTTTGTTAGAAAAATAGGTTGACTGTAAACAACAATCATTCACAAGTGCCATGATCGAATTCTGGTGGAGAGGAGGCCAAGGTAAAAGGAAAATAGTGTGGGTTGTTTGGAAGAAGTTTTGTAAACAGAAGAAGGAAGGGGGCTTGAGTTTTCAAAACATCACCAAATTTAACCAGTCACTTCTGGATAAGTAAACTTGGAGGATCAGGAACAATCCTGATTCACTGGCTGCTAGAATTCTGAAAAGTAAGTACTTTGAGAATGAGAATTTTCTATAGAGTAAACTGGGGGCTCGTCCATCTTATGCTTGGCGAAACATTTTACATGGTAGAGTGTAAAGTTCTGGTACGTGACATTGGAAACAGAGAGAGCCCAAATGTGTGGGCTGTTAACTGGATCATTGACCCGATACCAAGAATTCCTAATTACAGACCTGATAGTGTCATTGACTTGACCATGAAGATATCGGATCTCCTGCTTCCTAATTCTTCTTCATGGGATATTGGAAGGGTGAGACAAGCGTTCACAGCACATGATGCTGAAATTACTCTTCGTCTAAGACCAAATGCTAGTCGTAGGGATGGTTATTAATGGGGTTTTACGAAAGATGGATGTTACTCATCTAGAAGTGGCTACAAATTCCTTGAGTCTCTCTCCGGATGAGGATGGCCCTCAACAAACACCTCTTCCTCTAGTGGAGAAAAACCTCTGGAGCTCGTTATGGAAGATCAAAGCACCGGCAAAAGTGAAGCATTTTCTATGGAAGGTTCTTTCAGGTGCTCTGGCTGTTATGGACAGGCTTCGCAGCAGGGGAATTAATGTAGATCTCACGTGCAGGGTTTGCTACGGAGATATAGAGACAATGGTCACCTTCTCTTCATATGTCTGATGGCTAGAGATACGTGGGAAAGAGCTTATATCAAGTTGCCTCTTTCAGGTTTCTCCCAAAACTCGGTCTTTCTAAATCTATATTATCTCTTGAGGGAAGCGAAGAAGGCTCCTAAGGATAGGAATATCATTGCTTTCCCATGGATCTTGTTGCACCTGTGGAAGGCAAGGAATTGTTTGGTTTTGAAAAGAAACATTTCTCCTCTGTCTCTGTTCTGACAAAAGCGAAGGAGGAAGCGAGTACTTGGTTCGAGATTAATAATCCAGAGCTTGATACTAACCATACCCCATTGATCCCATCTCAGAACCCTCAATCTTGGATTAAACTTCCTCCAGAATATTTGAAATGCAATATAGGAGTCTCATGGGTGGATAGTCAGGTAAACTATGGAGCTGGTTGGATCTTGCGTGATAAAATAGGGACAACTATTCTTCATAGCAGGCGGGCCTTCTCTAATGTGAGTTCAAAGAGGGAAGCAGAGCTGCTGACTGTATATTGGGTGGTCTGTGATATGGTGTCCACTCGCCAACAGAAGATCGTCTTTGAATCTTCATGTGTCTTGGCAAGAGATGTTCTTATGGCACCGTATGATTTTTCTGAGTTGGTTGGTCTTACAAATGACATTACCCTGCATCTTAATGCTCTGCAGGATTGGAGCTTGCATCATTGTGAGCAAAGGAAAAATAGTATTGCTCAGGAAATAGCTGTAAGTGTAACTTCTGATCGTATGTATCAATCCTACATTGCTAGTTGTGGTCCAGCTTGGCTATTGCAGAGGATTGCAAATGAAGCATCTAATTTAGTGATGGGTTCTCCCATTTTCTCAACAGCGGTTTTGCCTGTAGTGGGTGTCTACTGATTTCTCCACTTGTTTTGATTTCTATTTTCTTTTTGGATTTGGTGCTCTTTGTTTTTGAGTCTTAAACACATGACCAATTTGGTCGATACTCTTGTGGTTCTGATTTCGTATTTGGAATGAATTCATCAGCGTTAAACAAAAATAATAATAATAATTTTAGAGATGTATATTACACATGATTTTCAAGTACGTGGAATATTTAGATTCAGTAAATATGTCATGTGGAAATTCCAGTAATTACAATTATGAATATATTTGGCGAGATAGTAACATTTATTTATAGTTTAATAATTTATGGAACTTACATTAGTTTTCTTAAGATCTAAAAATTACACAAGGCCTATATTACGGTAATGATTTTCTTAAGATTCAAAAATTATACAAGCCTTTTAATTATTGGTTAAATTTTGAATATACCACAATTGTCTATATTAGGTAATATTAATTTAATATATATCATTTTCAAATAGCGGCATACATCTATTCTATTAAAATAGAGTCATTCTTTTTATCTACTGATATAAGTTGTCCTTTAAATTTGGACATTTTCTAGAGTGTTACAAATAATACAAGTCATATAGTTGATTGAACCGCATTACTTAAATTAAACCGGCAGTTATTTATGGAATAGAGTTTTGGACTTACTTTTGTTTTTATGACAAATTATATAGTTTGGGTTTTGGGCTTAGTATTAAAGAAAAACTCTAAAAAATATTGAATTAATGGTCTATCTTAATGGATCAAAAAATGAATTACTATTTTAAGGTCCAAAAGTATTGGATATTTTAACAAAACAAAATTATATATTATTAATCACTTATTTAAATCATGTAATTTAAAACATGTTAGTATTTTTTTTATTTTAAATAACAATCACTCTGTCTTGATAAATTCCAATGGTAACTTTTATAATAGTTTATTTTTTTATTTTTCTTAAATAATTTACTGATTTAAAAAAAAAATGTAAAGCAAAACTAAAAACCAAATCTAAAAATTAAAATCCAAAACCAAAAGCTGAAAACGCATGTTATATTTTTGCTTTTGTTTTCTTTATTTACAAAATAAACTATTGCAATTTTTTTAAATAAAAATTGTCATCTTTTCAGTTTTAAATTAGATGTTCGAATTTTATTTGGGATTTGTTTGTTGGTAATTATGTATTCAAACTAACTCAGCGGATCTAAAAACTAAAAACTAAAAACACAAACCAAAAGCTGAAAATCAAAACTAGAAACTTAAAAATTAAAAACTTAAAACCAAAATCTAAAACCAAATCTAAAAATAAAACTGAAACTAAAAAGTAATGCAAAACAATCATCACCACAAATTTTGGATTATTGATTTTATACCAAAACATACTTTAAATAAAGACAAAACCTAATTATATAAACTTTTAATCAAAAAAAATTTCTTATTTTATAGTTGGACTTAACCTTTATTTTGTAAATTTTTAAATTAAATACACTTTCTTATTTTATAGTTAAACTAACATTAAATCACTAAAGGAGATTATTGAAACTAGAATTTTGAAAAGTTTAGTGATTTCAAAAGTTGACAGAGTTTTAAAAGTTCAGTAGATTTACTAATATTTTCTTAATTTCTCTCAAATATTTTGTATAGGATTCTATAGTTTGTTATTGATTATTACGGATTTGTACAATATTTTTTTTTTTCAAAACGCTTCTCCTTCTAAGGTAATATACAAAAATCTCTAGAATTTTTCCAAAAACAAATATCACCTAGAGATACATTGATACATCTATTCTATTAAAATAGAGTCATTCTTTTTATCTACTAATACAAGTTATCATTTAAATTTAGACACTTTCTAGAATGTTACAAATAATATAAGTTATATAATTGATTGAACAGTATTATTTAAATTAAACCAACACAGTTAATGTAAAAAGACGACCTTAATGTAAATTACCTTCAAAATACGGCAGATATCTATGTGTATACCGAAAACACATATTTTTTCCTACAAATATGGAATGTTCTAAAAGAATATATATCATCAAAATATGGAATATGGAAATCTACTAATTATACTTAAATTAAACCAGTGGTTATTTATGGAATATAGTCTTGGGCTTACTTTTATTTTTTGAACAAATTATATAGTTTGGTTTTTGGGCTTAGTATTAAGAAAAAACTCCAAAAAACATTGAATAAACTTTTCACCTTAAAAGATCAAAAATCAATTATTATTTTCCGACAAAAAAGGTATTTAATATTTTATAACAAAACAAGATTATCTATTATTAATAATTTATTTAAATCATGTACTTTAAAACATGTTAATATATATTTTTATTTTAAATAAAAATCACTTTGTTTTGATAAATTTCAATTGTAACTTTTAAATAATTTATTGTTTTATTTTTATTAAATAATTTACTAATTAAAAAAATGTAAAGCAAAACCAAAAACCAAATCTAAAAACGAAAATCCAAAACCAAAAGCTGAAAACACATATTATATTTTTTTGCTTTGTTTATTTACAAAATAAACTATTTCAATTTTTTTTTTAATTTTTTTTCATCTTTTCAGTTTTAAATTAGATGTTTGATTATTTGAGATTTCTTTGTTGGTAATATCTATTCAAACTAACTCAGCGGGTTTAAAAACCCAAACCAAAAAATGAAAATGAAAAGTAGAAACTTAAAAACTAAAAACCAAAAACCAAAATCTAAAAATAAAAAGTGAAACTAAAAACTAATGAAAAAAATCATCACCACAAATTTTGGTGAACTGATTTTATATCAAAATATTCTTTAAATTAAGACAAAACTCAATTATATAAATTTTTAATCATAAAAAATTTTCGCGCTTTTAAGCGCGGGTCAAAATCTAGTACTTATTATCGTTCAGCTACATGTACCTTCTTCTTAGGGTATTGGTTCTTTATGTTATGGTTTGTGTTTTTTTGGTAAAATGTTATGGTTTGTTCTTTGTTTTGTTATGGCAATGATAATTTTTATATTACGTGAAAGATTTTTTCAGTCTTGTTTTCATTTACTTTTTGTTTTTAGGCACCATTAATTTTTGAGTGTGTTTTTCTTCAGTAGAATCAAACGAAAGATAAAGTCTAGGTCAAACCAGAAAGATATACCATGTGGTAAGTTTGTTTTTTTTATTATTTCACATATTTCAAAAATCTTATGTATTTTTTATTATTTCACAGATTTCAAAAATCTTATGTATATACACGATATTTTCAAAGTCTAGCCTTATGAATAAAAAGATAAATAATTTACCTTCCAAGAGAATTTAATAGAATAACAAAATCAACAATAACTAAATTTTTTGAAGAATAAAAGATTTCCATGGAATTTAAAAATCTTAAAACCAATAACAATGGATTTTGGAAATATTTTAAAAGGTCATAAACCAATAACAATGGATTCTTAAAATTTTATAATTCCTTTAGAATTCTTACACCAATAATCCCCTCTAATATTTTTTTTCTTTATACTACTATTCATGTTTTTAAACAATATACTCGTTACTTTATATTACTATCAATATTTACAAACAATACTATAATAAATCTTGTGTCCAAATGATACAAAACATTAGCTCTCATATTTTCAATAATTTATAACCATTTTTTAAGTTATGTAGATAAGTTAAATAATTTCAAAATTAAAATAATTTAAAAAATTAAAATAATTTTTAAAAAACTAAAATAATTAAAAAAAATAAAATAATGATAAAAAAGTAGAACTTAATTTTACAGGTTTAAATATTACATATCGGTTATCCATTGGTTCGATCGGTTGGTCTCGGTGTTTAGTGATTTTTCAAATATGAATCTTCTTAAAAATCAAAATCGAATTATCGGATCACTAGATCAACCAGTTAAACTGCGGATTTGGGTCGAATTTAAAAACATTGATTTAAATACAAAAATATTTTAAATACAATTTTTTTTTTCAAATAAACAAAATATTTGTTAACTATTAACGAAAATTTTCATCATAAAATATTTCTGTGTTTGCAAAGCGCGGATCAAAATCTAATTTAGATTTAATTAGCAAGATTGTTATTACTAGAATATTTCAAAGGTAATTAAGTTGTGCCAAAACCCTTATGCACAACACTATATACCAGCCTTTTAATGTCATTATAATGTAACACTATCAACATAATAACACACAAAACATTTGGAAACCAAAAATGAGTGCTATGAATTCAAATGGTATTGTATATTTTTATTATTGTTGTTCATTACATTCTTATAATACTGTTAATAATGTTTAAAGTCCAGCTAATATAAATTATATTTAACACATATGTTCACCAAGCGCTAGGCATCGGTCTAGACTAGTTTGATATATAATTGGATCGATCAAATGATCTGAGTGGCTAGTACTCAAAATTATTTTTTATTTCGAATTATCATATCATTAGTTTGAATGGGAATATGATGCAGCAAGATATTTGAAAATTATCCAAATATCTTTATTATTCATTAGTTTATTTAGATAATTACTTTTTATTTGTACATTCTATATGTTAATAGTTTTTCCTATTTTAACTAAGATTAGGATTTTTTAAATTTAAGGTTTTATTATAAACAGGCATTAAAGCCTAATGATGTATGAAAACTTGATAATTAATAATAGAAGGCATTCAAGCCTAACGATGTATGAAGACTTGATAATTAATAATAGAGCTTTTGCTTATACTTTGAAAGATATTTGATTCAGTTCATCTATTTTGAGAAGCCTTGAACAAGATTCAACTAAATTCACCTCTTAAGGAAATTGGTCTTAAGAAGTTATCAAAAAAACTCTTGCTTGATCCAAAAACAGGTCTCTAAGAACCCTAAAGTTCCTTGATCGACCGTTCAACCTATCTATCCGCTCCAACATGAGTTTTTGATGGAAAAACAGCAACGTGCCATGATGAGTATTAGAATCTATCTTATCCTGGACGAAAATCTTTTTATTGAGAGAGAGAGAGAGAACCATGAGATCTATCGAGAGATCTATGGGGATCCGATCTATGACGTGTATGAAGACATTGTGTAGAAACAAATTTCTGGAAAATCAGCAACCTGCAAAATTCGTGCAAAATCATATTTTGGTGACAAGAACAAGATTGAAGATTCGATGACGAATCTTTCTTGGCCGGCGATACCTGACGCAGCAAGATATTTGGAAATTATCCAAATATCTTTATTATTCATTAGTTTATTTAGATAATTACCTTTTATTTTTATTTTTCATATTTTAATAGTTTTTCCTATTTTAACTAAGATTAGGGTTTTCTAGATTTAAGGTTTTATTATAAATAGGCATTCAAGTCTAACGATGTATGAAGACTTGATAATTAATAATAGAGCTTTTGCTTATTCCTTGAAAGAGATTTGATTCAATTCATATATTTTGAGAAGCCTTGGACAAGATTCGATTAAATTCATCTTCTTCAGAAAATCGGTCTCAAGAAGCTATCGAAAGAAACCCTTGATTGATCCAAGAATAGGTCTCTAAGAATCTTAAGGTTCCTTGATCGACTGTTCAACCTATCTATCCGCTCCATCACAATAGAAGTCACTTCCATTTGAAATTGAGAATCACTTATGGACAGAGGCTGGTGATGTTTCATTCATATCCACCTCAATAGAGAGTGAGCTATTATTTGTTATCTTCTACAATGTTGATCCTTCATTACCGCCGGAGCAAAAAGTACGGACTTTGCTTCATGAATCTGAGTTACTATGGTCTAGTTATCTGTAGGTAGAATTCAAGATTCTTTGCTTCTTATTTATTCGTTGGTTCGGGTTTTTCTGACTCTGAAATCGCTGTAATTTATCTACGGGTCTGCCTTGTGGTTCGTTACGTGGGAGTCCCACTTTTACTAAAAAAGTGAGCTTATTTAATTGTGAGATATAATTTCATAAAGTCCAGATCCGGTTGTTGGAGTTAGCTTGAACGAAGCGTATTGTCTGCATCGAAAGGGTGGGAATTTCACCACCTAGATGTTAAAACGGCGTTTCTCCACGGTGATTTGAAAGAAGAAGTCTTCGTGAACCAGCCAGAAGGTTTTGTCATCAGAGGACATGAAAGGAAAGTGTATAAGCTCAAGATGGCTCTCTATGGCTTACGTCAAGCGCCAAGAGCATGGAATGAGAAGCTAAACTATATTCTACGAGGATTAAGCTTTGTCAGATGCTCAAAGGAACCTTCGCTGTACCATAAAGAAGAAAGTAGCAACTTACTAATTGTAGTCGTCTATGTAGATGATCTACTTGTTACTGGCTCATCACTGCAGATGATAAAAGGTTTTAAAGGAGAGATGGCCTCTAAGTTCGAGATGAGTGACCTTGGGAAGCTGACATATTACTTGGGAATTGAAGTTCTTCAGAGAGAGGACAGCATTGTTTTGAAGCAAGACCGATACGCAAGGAGGATACTTGCAGAAACTGGAATGGCTACTTGCAACTCAGCTCACATACCTATGGAGATGAACTCAAAACTCTCCAAGTCACCAGACGAGAGGAATTTGGATGAGAAGCAGTATCGTCGAAGCATTGGATCCTTGCGTTATCTACTACACACACGCCCTGACCTATCATTTAGTGTTGGGGGTACTTAGTAGATATATGCAAGAACCAAAAGAGTCACATGGAGCAGCATTGAAACAGGTTTTGAGGTACTTACGCGGAACGTGTTCACTTGGATTACACTACTTACGAAAGAAAGATGTGATGTTGGAAGGATATAGTGATAGTTCGCACAACGTGGATGCTGATGATGGAAAAAGCACAACAGGACATGTCTTTTATCTAGGAGATAGTCCTATAACCTGGTGTTCAACAAAGCAAGAAGTGGTTGCACTGTCCAGTTGCGAAGCTGGGTTTATGGCTGCTACAGAGGCTGCTAAACAAGCTATCTGGTTGCAGGAATTACTAAGTGAAGTGATCAATGAAAGTTGCAGGCGCATAACCATCAGAGTCGACAACAAATCAGCAATACAACTCGCGAAGAACCCTGTGTTTCATGACCGTAGCAAGCACATACATAGACGCTTCCATTTTATACGTGAATGTGTCGAGAAAGAACAGGTGGAAGTGGAGCATGTACCTGGTAACAAACAAAGAGCTGATATACTAACTAAGCCGCTTGGAAGGATCAAGTTCAGAGAAATGAGGACCATGATTGGAGTTGAAGATGTGAGTGAGTTCAAGCTTAAGGGGGAGTTTGTTGGAGTTAGCTTGAACGAAACTTAAGGAACAAGTAACTAAATCCTAGTTGGATTATGATCTTAATAAAAGAAGAAAGGATAATGATCATAATATGTTGAGTGTTTATCAACTAGGATTAGGACTAGTTTTGATCGCTATATATACTTAGCGTTGATGAGTTTTATTTGATGAGTTGTGTTTTTGTGAACTTAAGAGCTAAAGGTATTTTGACCTAAAGCTTGTTTGATTGAATAAGAGAAGGACTTCTTATTAACTTTGTGATTCTATACCGGTTCTGTTCTTGAAGTGTTAAAACTTTATCATAAGTCAAAATCCGGTTCTGTTCTTGAAAAGTCAAAACCTTATCATCCTCTAGTCGTCTTTGCTAATTAAAATAGTGATTTTGTGCATCTCAACGTTCGAGTATGCCTCATTCAACCTACCAAAACTTGTATCAAACGCGTTAAGTCATCTGTAATGTGTTCCTTTTGCAAGGTGAGATTGGCAGTCACCATTCAACGAGATCCTCATGGGAATCAATCACTTGTCCAGCGGAGCAAGGTGGTTTGGGAATAAAATATCTGGAAATGTGGGATAAAGTGTGTTGTCTACTCTTCTTCAGGGATGGGAATGGGTAGCATGGTTTAAGCAAGTGGTCCCCTAAGGGAGCCGCATCAACTTTTGGGTCATGAAAGAAAATAAATCTCATTTTTGACTTGGGAACAAGTTACTTTAGTTGAAGCATGAGATGTTTTCATGGATAAAACTAAGGGGTCGGCAGTAGGTTCTGGACTGACCATTGGTCATCTTTTGGTAGTCGTCGATATTTCCTTTCAAATGGTTTGGTAAGATTAGGAATCTCACCTACAACAGCACTTGCTTCTATCTATAAACTATAGTGGACAGTGGCACCTTCCAACTGATAGATCAAAGAATCAACTATCCATACAAATTTACTTTGAAATGTTGACTATATAGCTTAATAGCCGAATTATTATGAATGGGAGGTGGATGGAAAAATCTGCATCTGCTACTCCACAAGGGTAATTTACAGCAAACTCAGGGGATATATGCCAACTGTGCCTTGGTCATTACTAGTCTGGACCTCCCATGTAATCCCGAGACACAACTTTTTGACTTGTTTGTTTTTATGTTGAATAGGTGCCCAACAAGGGATATAATGACTGCTTGAGGTATATAAGTGAACCATGTTTGTCTCTCTGCAATGCTACTACTGAATCAAGAAACCATTTATTGTTTGAATCTGGTTTTAGTGTTTCTATTTGGACAATCACTATAAGAAAACGTGGGCTTAACGACTGCACTTTTGAAAGTTATTTGATCGTAAAGTACACATTACGACTGCATAACGACCAAACACAAATGGTCGTTAGTAGCCAGCCGTAATTAAAAAATGGTCGTAACATAGACGTAATGTGTACGACCAAATAATTTGGTCGTAAAACAGTTGTAAAGGGCATAGTCATAACTTAGAAGTTGATATGACGTAAAGTTACGTCCAAATATGTGCACGTGCATTTGTCGTAATAAGTGGTCGTAATATCGAAGCAATATTTAGATCTAAATGGGAAGTTAATGAGACGTAGATTTTACGATCTTTGTTGTATTGTGGTCGTGAAATTTACTATGAGTTTACCTCCATTAAATTTGTAGTCGTAATGTCGAGGTAAAAATTACGACCAGTTTAAGTCGAACTTTGTTTTATTTTTACGACCACTTAACGTCTAGGTTCTATAAATTTAAATTTATAAATTTTAAAAAAATCAAAATAATAATTTTGAATTAAAAATATTAAATTTTGAATTAAAGTATTTATAAAATCCTTCAATTTCAAAAATATTAAAAAACATTAACTTAATAAATCCAAAAACATAATATATTAAAATTACAAAAAAAAAACTAATTATTCAATTTAATGTTTTCGAAAAACTGGGAAGTATGCTCCTCGGCTGCTTGCTCCGCAGTCGCCTGCTCTTCTGGAGTTGGATCGGAATTGATTGTCGAACGTCTAGATCGCCACATCTGTGCAAGGACTGGGTTTATTTCTGCAATAACATCAAACATCTCAGCCATTTCCCTAATGTGGCTCTTGTTGGCCTGGTTGTCTGTCTGGAGGATCGAAATGACTTGGTTGGCATTCGTCAATTCAGCCCAGAGCTGAGACTCTTCTTGCAGTCTTGCAGCATGTTCAGCTCTAGCCCTCGGAACATCGTTCACCGTACCAATCCCGATCATCCGTCCCCTCTTCTTCGGGACAACCTTCATTCAATAAAAAAATAATAACTTAAGTTATAGTACATATATAATAAACTAATTATATATAATTAATAATTTAAATTGAATAATAATTTACCTCCTCAAATATTTTGTCTTGTTCGACGGTGGTTAATTGGACGGGTTCTCCTTGTTGCGACAACTGGGTATGGATCTCCTGGATCCGAGCCTCAACATCGTTGTAGATCTTTTCTGCTCGAGGATCCACAAACGTCTCATCAACATGCTGGTGCGTCAAATTATAAAGTCGGGAAAGAGACGGTGGTGCTCCTTCCCGAGCAGCCTACAAAAAATTAAAATTAAACTCATGTATCCCATAACAAATTTACTAATATATAATTTAAAAACAAATTAAAATTAGAAAATTAGAAAATTAGGTCTACTTACAATTTCCATGGCTTTCCCGGCGTGTGAAGTCTGTCCAGAAGTGTGGGGAGAAGGCAAATTACCCTGAGCATCACGGGTCAATCGGCACATGGGTTTTGCATTATCATGCATAACCCTCCACTTCTCCTTCCAATCGCCCACAATGTTCTTAAGGCGGTCCTTGGCCTTATCGTTGAACCCCTCCTTCACCTTCTCGTTGACAGCAATAGACCAATTCCATTTTTGCTGCAAAAATTAATTAAAATAAAATTAATAATCAAATGAATATAAAATTATAATTACATTAATTTAATAGTTTAATATCCATAACTTATTGCAAAGTATTTATACCAAGTCCTCCGAACGTGGTCTGGTGTAAGCTTCCAGTTTGGATCCGCTTCCCGGAAGTTTGCCTTGATGATGTCTGAGACGCTCTGTCCCAGAGGATTATCCGTTGGAAACATATAATTTAAAAAAATTAAAAAGACATTAGATTGACATATATAATTAAAAATTTAATAATGAAAATCAAATTAATAAGTTAATTACCATAAAGTGTTGGGTGGTTGATCTGGATCGATAATGGATAAACATTCTCGTCCCGGCATCTGGAGAAGATCTTCCACTGTGAATCTAGCATAGGGAGCATACGGTGGTACAAGCAAATTCGGATGGACACGTGCAGGAGGCGGAGCAGCTCCAAGAGGCAGAGCACCTACAGGAGGCGGAGCACCTACAAGAGGCGGAGCACCTGCAGGGGGGAGGAGGGGCATACTGGTGGTGATGATGATGATCGTTCTGATGGTGTGGAGGAACCTCATGATGAAGATCGTATGGAGGATGATCATGCTGAGGATAGTATGGAGGAAGGTCAAACTGAGGCGGAGGCAGATATTGCGCTGGAGGAACATACTAATCAGCAGGAGGCACATATGATGATCTACCCTGGTCGTCGGTCTCTGGGACAAGCTGATGGATCCGAAGAACCAAGAATGTATCTCCATAATTAGGTCGAGCTGTCCCCGAAATATTTCTTAATCTCTTTATCCCAGACATATCGTCGATCGAAATGTACAAAGAAAACCATAGTTAGATACAATTAATTTAAAATAATCACATACTAATAATTCTAAAACTAATATAATTCTAAAGCTAATCTATTTTCATCCTAAACTAATCACTTAAATCTAAACTAACAACCTAAATCTCTAAACTAACCACCTAAACCCTAAAACCTAAAACTAAATTAAAAAAAACATACCTTTTAGAGAGGGAAAGTGGTGGGTAGT
Source organism: Eruca vesicaria subsp. sativa (assembly GCA_932364175.1). NCBI lineage: Eukaryota > Viridiplantae > Streptophyta > Magnoliopsida > Brassicales > Brassicaceae > Eruca > Eruca vesicaria. The sequence continues at coordinate 43,733 of CAKOAT010111710.1, forward strand.
GAGAGAGGAAGAGCGAGGAAATGAGCTCTGCGACTCGCGTGGTTATATAGGGATTTTTGTGTGGTCGTAATGTAGTCGTAATTAACTTCGACATTACGACCAAAATTGTGTTACGACCAATTAGGGTCCAAACTTTACGACCAATTAGGATCGACACGTGTCCACGTTACTACTATGTTACGACCAAATATATTTATGACCACTTAGGGTCCAGGATTTAAGACCAATTAGGGACTACAGACGTCAATTACGACCAGTTAGGGTCCATTATTTTACATCCCAATTACGACTACAGTTCACTTACGAAAAAGCTAAGTAATTGAGTTTTCACTAACTTGAAAACTCAATTACTTAACAAATTAACCTTATGCCAAATGTCTCGTAGAGAAATGTCACAGTCCTGAGAACTCGTCTCAAGCTACCGATAAATTCAGTTACTTGAGATAAATGCAGGCTTATGATAGATCTCCATGGGAACATTTGAATAAGATATTTTCATCCTAAACATTTTTATGTTTTTTTAAATCTCTTTGTTGTGCAATTTTCGAATGGAGAGGGTAACATATTTATAAGTTAATTTTGGTCATAACCTAGAGGGTTAAGTTACGAATATATTGGGTCCACAACACATTACGACCATTTAAGGACCAAATTTATCAGTTTGGTCGTAAATTAAAGGTTATCTTACGTCTACTTTGGGACTCATTCCTTTTACCACGACATTGGGTCCAAAATATCACAATTGGTCGTAAATCAGAGGTTATTTTACGACTAATTCGGGAGTACAATTGTTTAAACCAAAACCACAAACCACAAACCCTAAACCTCAAACCTCAAACCACAAATTTTAAACTTCAAATATATCATTTCAAACTCCAAATTTTTATAATCTCAGAAAACACTTTATTAATATTGAAAAATATAATACACAATACAAACTCGAAACTATATGTTATTCTCCTCATCATCCGAACCATCATCCGTGTCATCAGTTTCTTCAAATTCATCTCCGTTGCCTTCGTCCGTTAAATCATCTAGAAGATCTTCATATCCTAGGTTTGCGGATCAACAAGTCGGGTTTCATCAGTACGTTGTTCAGGCACTTCCACTTCATTAACAGCATCTCCTTGCAAAGGCGGTTGTTCATCACTCACTACACGACCATGAGATGTAACTTTTATAGCGTGCTAACCAAGATATTCCAAATTGTCTAATCCTCGGATATGGAATATAACAAACTTGGTCTGCTTGAGATGTCAGAATGTAGGGCTCAAATTTGTTGTACCTCCGTCTGAGATTGATATCCACAACTCCAAACTTGTTATACCAAACACCTCTATTCTCTGTGGGGTCGAACCAGTCACATTTGAAGAGGACACATTTCATCTTCACTAAACCAGGGAATTCCACTTCGATGATCTCTTTTAAGATTCCGTAGAAATCTGTTTCACCTTTTACACATACTCCATAGTTCACCGTTGCTCGACAACTTCCATACTCGTAAGTGTGAAACGTGTAACCTCCAGTGAAATACATTGGTGCCGTGGTCACCTTAGCAACTGGACCTTGTATCAATTCATGAACCCACACACTATAGGATGGATCATTATAATCAACCTGTACAAAATATTTATATATTTATTAATAATACAATATCATAATATTAATTATAATAAAACTTTAATACTTGTGTTTTTAACCACTTCACAAAGTGTTGATCTTTCCTTTTATTGAGATCATTACTTGATATTCCTCGTATAGATTCTTCAACTTGGGCAACGAAATCACTTTTTCGAAAGAATCGATTGTCATATAAATAATATAAATAAATAGAAAAATTAGTAATTTTAACTAATTACCTTTCAAACTCATGCACCCCTTCGCAGTTAAGAGTATATATGTGTGCGCACTATAAGCGTCTTCTGTACTCGACCACCAAACTTCTTTTAGTTTTCCACCTAAACGTCCAATCTGGCAGAATATGTCTGGAACATCGTTTTCAATATAGGTTGACACAACACCACTATCATCATATCTGCTTGGAGCCCTTTTTCATGTACGGACTTGGAACCCGAAGTATTACGAAGGGAAGTGAGATGTTTCTTCATTCAAACTCCCAGCAACTATTGAATCTTCTACCCGTGCAAGATTTCTTTCTTTTCCTTTTAAATGTTTCATGGATCGCTCGTATGGATACGTCCATCCGTTATGAACCGGTCCACGAAGCAATGCCTCGTATGGGAGATGGAGAACTAGATGTTCCATGACATCAAAAAATGATTGAGGAAAAAATTTCGCCATATTACACATTAAGATCGGAATATTACCATCAAGTTGTTTGATGATATCTTTAATTAAGGTACGTGAGCTAAGATCTCTGAAAAAACTCCAATACCTGGAAATAATTACAATTACGTTAATAAGAAATATATTTTTAACTCCGATAAATATGTTATATTTAGGTGAAATTGTATTACCTGCAAGTGCTTCGTGAACATTTTTAGGAAGCAACTCTGCAATTGCAAATGGTAAAAGTTGTTGCATAAAGACATGACAGTCATTACTCTTCATCCCAGAAAACATTTGTCTCTGCTCAACACATCTTGATAGATTTGACACATCCATCAGAAAACTTCACATCTGATGCCACCCACTTGAACAACGCCGACTTCGCTTCTACTGACAATCTAAAGATAGGAACATGAATTTTCTCATCATTTTTAATATGCAGCTCACTCCTACAAAATAACACAAGCAAATCCAACCTTGAGTTCTTGTTATCTTTTGTCTTTCCGGGGACGTTCAGTAATGTATTGACGATGTTCTCAAAGAAGTTCTTCTCTATATGCATGACATCAAGATTGTGTCGCAAAAGTAGATTTTTCCAGTATGGAAGTTCCCAAAATATATTTCTTGTGCCAGTTATGCCGTGTCCCGTAATAATCAGGCATATTTGCAGGAGCATGCCAGTTACCCCCTCTCTTGACTGTTTCTTGTGCACCATAGTAATCAATATCTTTCTTAATTTCCTCTCCAGATAAATAGTGAGGTGCAGTATCCCGTACAACCACTTTTTCCTTGAATAGTGTCTTGTTTCGGCGGTATGGATGGCTAATGGGAAGAAATTTCCGATGACAATCAAACCAAGATGTCTTCCCACCATACTTCAGCTGAAATGCGCTTGTGCTTCCCATACAATAAGGACACACTAGTCTTCCATGTGTAGTCCAACCTGATAACATCCCATATGCAGGAAAGTCACTGATAGTCCATAGAAGAACGGCTCGCATTGTAAAGTTGGTTCTCGTTGAACAATCATATGTTTCCACTCCTGTTGACGAAAATTCCTTCAATTCATCTATCAGAGATTGTAGGAAAACATTAAGGGACCGCTTTGGATGCTTAGGCCCATGTATCAATATACTCATGAAAAGGAATTCCCTTTCCATTCACATCTCTGGTGGAAGGTTGTATGGCGTCAAGATGACTAGCCAAAGTGAGTATTGTCTTCCAGACATTCCAAAATGACTAAATCCATTTGTGCACAATCCAAGATAAACATTGCGAGTGTTGCTTGCAAAATCTTTGTGCACCGAATTCAAGTGTTTCCACGCTTTTGCATATGAGGGATGATTGATCTCACCTTCCTTCTGAGTATGTTCTGCATGCCATCTCATCGCTGATGCAGTCTTTTCAGATTGATATAATCTCTTCAACCTATCCGTAATAGGTAAGTACTACATCTGCTGGTACGGTACCCTATTCCGTCCACGTCCTTGCGGTTTATATTGTGGCTTCTTGCAAAATTGACACTCCAACAACTCTGCATCTTCCCTTCAGAAGATCATACAGTTATCTATACACACATCTATCAGCAAGACAATGAACCAGCTTTTGAATCTCATAGTAAGATTCAGTACACACATTATCTTCAGGAAAATACTCTTTAAACAACTCAGCCCATGCATCTATACAAACTTCGGGTAAGTTATAGTCAGTTTTGATATTAATCATCCTAGCTGCCAATGATAATTTAGAAAGATCTTCTCTACAACCTTCATAAATTGGTTGATTTGCGGCGGCTAACATGTCATAAAATCTTTTGGCTTCCAAATTAGGGTCCTCTACATTTTCTACTGCTGCGACCTCTACATTTTCTGCTACTTATGCAGCAATTACTGAGTTTGTTTCAAGAAATGCATCAGTAACCATATCATGCTTCCTATCATGATATACCACCTTATTCTCCTGGAGGTAACTTTCCGAAGGCAAATGTTGTTCTCTATTACGAATATTTTCAAACTGATTACTACTACTAGCTTCATTTCAACTATCACCTTCTCCATGATGAAACCAAATGTAGTAATGTTGAGTAAATCCTCTATTCGGTATATGTTTCCAAACTGTTTCACTAAGAGCAAATTTGGTATTCTTGCACTTACAACAGGGACACAACATTTTACCCGTTTCCTGTGTGAGAGGTGTGTTTCCGGCCTGGTACATGAACATTTTACATGAATGTTTCCTCGTTGAGGAACTCATTTGTCACCCTTCCCTCGGAATCTTTATGTGCATACATTCAACTCTGAAGCTCATAAATATCTCGTGACATTTTTTTACTCAAACTTGTTTCATTTTTTTTGGTGTATCTAAAAAATGAGAGATGAGACCATATTTATAGAAAAATTTCGACATGAAATGTTACCACAAATTTACTACCAGATATCATTTTACTACGAATTAACTACTGTTTGACGTAAATTAGACCTAAATGAGATGCTAAAGTTTAGTCATAAAATTGTTGTCGGGTAACCACTTTTTTTACAACCACATTTTCATTTAGTCGTAAAACAGAGGTTATTTTACCTCCTATTTACGACCAAATTCATGGTCCCAATTTTACGACGACTAAACTATATGCTGTTATCTAGTCGTAACGTAGACGTAATGTTACGACCACAGTTTTGTGGTCGCAACATGTGGTCGTTAAGCCCACGTTTTCTTGTAGTGAATTAATGCAACTATGTGTGGACTGGTACCTGCGCTTGTTGGTTGGAAACGATCAACCAGTTGTAGGCTCTCCTTTGAGTCAAATAAAATAGGGGTGCGATTATGGCATATGGAAAGTTTTTAAAAATTAAATTGACTATCTATATATTAAAGTACACTTATCTTTTAATATGCACATCCATTTAAAACTCCAAGATTAAACATGTTTTAGTTATAGTAGTGAAAGGATGGATGACTTGGCATACCAGAAAGTCATTCGCGGTATCATGTGAGTGAAACCAAAACACAAGAAAATATCATGTTGTAAACAAACTTTTGAGCTTCCAAAATATTAATGCACTCGTCCCCTAGAATGGACCTACAGATCGAGTGAGCGGACGTGGAAGACCTATTAGCCATGGCTGTCGAGGCATTACAAGTGCTATCAAGCCGAACCCATATGAATATGATGGCTTTTTATAAGTTCACACTAAACATGGGTAACGATCTTGAGGCACAACGAAGACATTATTTTCTATGAGAGGAGGTGAACTGTAACAACCAGGTTTGTCGTATGGAAAAGTTTAAAAATTGATTTGACTACTTATGTCACCAAAATGCACTTACCTTTTTTGCTTACACATCCGTTTACTACTCCAAAGTTAAGCGTGTTTGAGTTGAAATAGTGAAAGGATGGATGACCTATAGAAGTGATACTGTGTGAGAGAGGACAAAGCACATAAAATGTTATGTGTTGATTGCATGATCAGTAAATATGACTTTTAAACCTCTGAAAAATTAACATACAACCCATCACACATAAAAGGGGCCCACAAGTGAGCATGTGATGCCTATTAACCGTGGCCGGTCGGTGCATTACACTTATACTACTAGGTTAAACTATCTGTTGGCTCTTGTCAGAACGCTAGACTTCACCATAACTCCTTCTGCTCAGATGATGCACTCGACACAATCTTGGATAGTCTCTGCAAGAGTATAAGCGAATCCTATCCACGAATGTCATCCTCAATTATGAAAATGTGGCTTAGCTCTTCCTCACCTTAACCCTAATACTGCAAGAAAACATGCAAATTTCGAGAGAAATCTGTGGAAAATCCGTTGAGAATTAGCATTCCCAGCGAATTCTCCACAAAAGCGTCCGTCATAACTAGGTCTTCAAAAAAAGCTCGTTGGGAATTCGTTAGAAATCCCTAATAGATTCCCTCTAAAAATATCCATCGAGAATTTTCTGTCTCAAATTCACAGGGAAATATCCCTCGGAAAAAAATCAAACAGTTACAGAAAAAATATTTTAAAATTATATGTAAATAAAAAAAAATATATATATATATATAAACTTTTAAATATATGAAAAATGAAATTATGAAATGGTTTATAATATTAAAAAATGAACAAACAAATAAAAAAATATAATGTAAATTCCTAATCTAAAAATCATAATAAAACTAGAAAATGCTAAAATAACAAAATTAAAAAATTAAATTAAGATTTTAAAATTAAAAAGTTGAAAAATGTTTTTAAAATTATTTTAAAACAAAAAATTGAAAAAGTTTTAAATTTTGGAAACGTTTTAAATATTGAAAACGTTTTAAATATTGTGTTAAAAAATAAATGTATTGTAAATTTTGAAAGAAATTCATAAAAAAGTTTTGAAGGTTTGTAAAAAATATTAAAACCAATGTTTCACGGTTTTTATGATAATTTGTTTCTAAAATTCAAAAACATTTTTTTATAAATTAAAAGATTTTTAAAAACGTTTTCAGGTGGCAAAAAATAAAAATGGTTTATAAAAACGTTTTAAAATTACTATAATTATTTTAAAATATAAAAATCAGTTTATTGAAAAAATATCTTTAAAATTTAATAAACTCAGGATATTATTCCTAAAACTAACAAAACCTAACACAAACAACAAAATCTTTAAACTACCTTTCAATCCCAAATCTAAACTCAAAATCCATCAAACAAATATTCAAATCACTAAAATCAACAGCCTAATTATTTTTTAAACTAACAATCTCTTTAAAAAAGGAAACTTACGTAATTTAGAGAGATAGGCGGTTTTGAAGTGAATGCTGTGAGAGAGGAGAGTTTGTGCTTTTAGAGAGAGAGATAGTCACAATTATGAATGAAAAATTCCAGATATATATTTATCGCGAAAATAAAAATTTTCGCGATAACCAAAAATTTTGACGGTTCAATTTCTCAGTTTTTCAGTTTTCCGGAAAGACAATTTCTCAAAAATCCGTCAGAAATTATATATATATATATATATCATTGTTTGGAGAGCAGATCTTAGCTGTATGATATTGCAAATTGGTTAGACATTGCATCTTCAAAATCGTATATCTCAATAATAATCTAAGCTTATGTACTATCGACTTATTATACAGAAAAAATATAAGCTAAAATGTGTAAACACAAAATGAACCTATAAGAAGAAAAAATAAAGATAACAACTTTTTCTATGTCGGCAAATAAAGATCAACTTTTAAAACTAGAATATGAAGATTGATGGGTCCAAGACCAATGGTCCTCTCTTTTTTGATTTATTGCAATTCGTTATTGCACAATAAAGTTGTTTTCGGTCAAGTCCGGTTTGATGTTTTCTTACGATTTAGTTCAATTCATGTATACTCATTTTTAGCATTAAATTGTATAGAAAATAAAACAAAAGAGGGTAAACCAAGAATGTGAAAGAGAAAAAAGGCGAAAAGAAATAAAAGGAGAATAAAATCTTTTATATTACAGTTGATAATGGATCACAGGTTTCATTCCTTGATTACAAAGATTCAACAGCTAAGATCTGCTCTCTAAACACTTTCCAGCAAGATCATTAACCCATCATTTATTACATAACAAAACCACTTAATTATATATCCAACTATCCCCCCTCTTTCTTTCTTTTTTCTTATTTCTATATCTGTCTATTATAACACATAAAGCCTGTGACAATTTAATTCCCACACTTTAATGAGTTTTGGCATTTTAAAATAAAAAAGGAAAAATACAGAAATCTGTATCTGTAAAAAAAAAAAGATTTTTTTTGTAAAATGAAAAAAAAAACGAGCATGTGATGATAAGGAACGAGAGAGAGATATTATTAAGCGGAATCATCGGCGTGAGAGTTTTCCTTTCTCACCCTCGGCTGTATCCCATAATATCCAACGTACCACTTAACGAACTTCCTCAACCCCGACGCGAGATCCGTCGTCGGTTTATACCCAAAGTCTTTATACGCTAAGCTCACATTCGCATGCGTGTAAGGCACGTCACCGTTTCTTGGCATTTTGATCAGATGCTTCTTCGCTTTCGTCCCTAACAACCCTTCCAATATCGAAACCAATCTCCCGACCGGAACAGGAGAAGTGTTCCCGAGATTGTAGACACGTAACTGAGCCGGTCCTCGCTTCTTTCCCCCGCTTCCCGTGCTTTTCTCCGCAGTGTCTAAAGCACCGACACATCCCTTAACTATATCGTCGATGTAGGTGAAGTCACGCGCCACTTCTTGATTGTCTTGAGTTCTGTAAATGTCTATTGACTTCCCGTGGAGTATGTCTTTAGTGAAGAAGAAGTAAGCCATGTCCGGTCTTCCCCAAGGACCGTAAACCGTAAAGAACCGGAGTCCGGTTAAGGAAAGACCGTAGATGTGATTGTAAGTATGAGCTATCTCCTCCCCTGCTTTCTTCGTCGCCGCGTAGAGACTCGCTGGCTGGTCCGTTCTGTGCTCTTCAGAGAAAGGATTCTCGGTGTTGAGTCCGTACACGGAGCTCGACGAAGCCCACACGATCGCAGGCTGAGGGTTGGCTGCTTTGGCTACTTCGAGGAGGTTAACGAGACCAGCGATGTTTGAGCTGATGTAAGATTGAGGGTTCTTCATGGCGTAACGAACTCCGGCTTGAGCTGCTAAGTGAAGGATGTGAGTGAAAGGGACGATGTCGAAGAGCTTACGTAAGAGAGGCCCGTCGTTGAGATCGCCTTCGACGATGAACACTTGTTGCTTCTCTAGAAGATTTTGTCTTGCTCTTTTGAGTGATGGGTCGTAGTAGTCGTTGAAGTTGTCGAGTCCTAAGACTCCGTCCCCGCGCTTTCTAAGCGCGGTGGAGCAGTGGGATCCGACGAATCCCGCTGCTCCAGTGACTAGGACGGAGAGACCATGTTGTCGTTTTGGTGTCGAGGATTGTCTCACGCGCTTCTCCCAAGCGGAAGAGGAGGAGGAGAAGATTCCGGTGGATAAGAAGCTGCGTCGGTGGAGGTGGTGTGATGCAGCTGCGCGGCTGTCGGAGAATGGATGGTAGTTGAATGCGAAGAGGAGGATGAGGACGAGAGCGACGAGGAGTGTTGCTCGGAAGAGGACTTTGGAAGAAGCTTTGAGAACTTTGGTGCTGTGAATCTTGCGGAGGTAGCTGTTGTACCTCTCCAGCTTCACCGTTTTGCTTGTATCCGCCGTCGCCGATGGGGGCATTTTCTTCTTTTGATGAACTCTTGCTGATTCAGATTTTTCTGTGGATTATTCTCTCTGGATCCAAGAAGGGGCTCGAAGAAAAATGTTTAAACTATTTTTTTTTTAAGGGGAAGACTTTGAGGGTTTGAGAGAGTTTTTGAGCCCTGAAAACCAAAGTGAAGGAACGATCTGATGATATAAAGAAAAAGAGAGAGAGATTTTCCTGGTCGGAACCCACTTTTTCTGTAATAATATATGAGTTATTCTTAGGTTCACCAACCAATAGCGAGGTGTTATTTAATATTTGATATCTTTTTGAAAAAAAAACAAAATCTTGTCAAATTATATTATGTTTTTAAAATAAAAATAGAAAAAATAAATAAATAATAATAATTTTTTAAAAAACGAAAAAAACTTAAAAAAAATATTTAACACTAAAACACTAAACCCTAAACTCAAATCCTAAACCCTAAACCCTAATACTAAACCCTAATCCTAAACCCTAAACCCTTGGGTAAATCATAAACCCTTTGGGAAAATCTTAAAATTAATACTAATCAATTATACTATTTTTATTTATTTTTATCTTTTTATTTTAAACACATGTTTTTATTTGAAGATATATTAAAATATTTTTTTGTTTTAAATTGTTTTTTGCAATTATTACTGTTTTTATTTTATTTTTATCTTTTATTTTAAAACATAATATAATGTTAAAATATTTTTTAAAAGACTTTTTTTCGTTTTTGTATATATTAATAATTTTTTTTTCTATTTTTATTTTAAAAACATAATATAACTTGACAAGATTTTGTTTCTTTTTTTAAAAGATATCAAATATTAAATAACACCATCCTATTGGTTGGTGAACCTAAAGATTCATCCTAGGAGGTGAACCCAAGAATAAGTCATAATATATACTAGATCATAACCCGCCCGACAGGGCGGGTCTTTGTTTTTATGGTATATATAACATTTCAAAATTACAATTTAATGGTGCCAATTTTACTAAGTAATAGTATATTGTTTAAATATTGTATTTCATTATTGTATTGTGTAACAGGGGCGTCTTAAAATATTGTGACCTGTAAACATTTTAGTAATATTTTATAAGAATAGTCAATATAAATTATATAAATAAAATATATATTATTCTTGATTTATTCTAAATACATTTAAAACATGAATACATATATGTATAAATAATTTTTAGAAGTAAAATAATATCAATGAAAGAAAATCCAAAAACAATAATACTCGTACCTTGGGCCGCAGTAATTTTTAGTATAATAAATAAGCCCATTAAATTTGTATGATATCCATGTTTCCAATCAAAATTTTAAAATTTTCTTATTCATGTTTCCAAACACTTTATTTTTGTACTTCAGCTTTAATAGTATAGATAATAGTATGAATAACGAGTTAATTTCTATAACAAAATAATTAAATAAGTTCTAGTGTGTTTTACTTTTACCCAAAACATAAACAAAAAGTATTGTTGACTTTAGTGGTGATGGTGACTTTGGGTTTTTACACGAGTGTAATTTTGCCCGAAATATAAGAAACGATCTGCTAATTAGGCTTATGCCACATTGGAAAGAGTTAGATTGTTCTCCATTTCTTACAGAGTTTACTTTTGATATTTTTAAAATGTCTTTTAAATTCATAGTCAAGATCTGTTTACTAGCTTTTTCACTACCACTAGATATCAAAGTCGGTTTATTTATCTTTATAGATACATATTGGTTATAATTTCAAATTGTATCCTATCAAATTTTTATTTTGATATTTTCATAACTTTATATTAAAGATATCAAATCAGAAGAGGTATTGATAACTAAAGATATTATCAACTTCAACTGAAATAATTTATTGATAGATATAGATATAAATAACCTTAGCCCTCAAATCTAATAACATGTAAGTTTAAGTTATTTCAATTTAATAAGTTGTATATTAAAGTAAATAAAATTTAATGTAGTTAAATATTTTCTTAATCAATTTAAGTATATCAAAACAAAACTGTTTTCTTAACATTTAACCCCAAAACAGCACTGTTTAATATAATAAAAGAAGAAGCATGTGAGATACATGAAAAAAAAAATAAGCGGTAAAATTTGAGATTATAAAACATGAACTAACTAACTGGATTTTCAATAGAATAGTAGCGACTGTTCTAGGAGTTAACAGTAAAGTTTGCATACTTTCTTTTTCTTAATAAGAAGAATAATACAATAAGTAAAATATGGACCTTCGTTGTCAAGTTATAAAACCAAATGGTTCAAATAATATAGGTAGCTTAACACATTGGTTAAACAAGAGAACAGCCCCACTTATGTTTGTCTTGTGGTATGAGGGACCGGGTAGTGTGCCCATGTGAGTCCCTCCACATGTTCGTATGTGTGAACATTTGAACCAATTTTATTTGCTGACTTACATTGTGTTCTGTAGTTATCATATATTGTGAAATTGGGGTGGTATCAACTTGTTATAAGAACAGTACAGGTTAAAATCATATGAAGCCTTTTTAGGCCTAAATACTCTCCGTTTCATCTTAAGTATAGTTTCAAGTGCACAAAGATAAGAAAAACATATAATTTGTATATTTTTTAAATAAAAACATCATTAACTATACATAATATTCTATTTTAACTAATAGATAAATTCAAATGAAAATTATAAAAAGCTATTGTATAGCATATAAAGTTAATAAATGTTGCAATAAAATTCCAAAATAACATTAATTTGTAACAAAAAAATTACTTCATAAAAATAATTAATTGAAAAAATTTGCCAAAACGGAATAAAAAAAGAAGTACATTGTCTCTTTGCCATAAATTTATTTTTGGTCAGATTTGGATTTAGATACCCTTGAGTAACTTTAAAAATTCATATTAATTATTTTAAGAGTAAAAAATATGATAAAATATACAAAATGTATATAAACAAGAGACAATCATATGAAAAATACTTTGGTTGACCAAATATTAGTCGAACACAGTTTTATATTTTGATATACTGATGGCAGAAAACATTATCTACTGTCTACGAGCATGTAGAATACATATTCGGATAACTACATTAATACCTGATACTGGCAAGATGTTAAATCGTGCAATAGCTATAATTTTAGTACGGTAGAATGAACCGGCTACCATTTTATTTATTTCTGAACTATATTAGATTTGATAAACTATTGTTTCCAATATGTCTACGAAGACGAAATGACAAAATCTGCCATGTATAAATTCTCTAGAGTAATAGAATTACTTAATCTACGGATATAGTTTCTCCTACCGCAGAAGGATTACAAAAAGTACCGTTTTTTCTACATTCTACGAACAACATAATGTGTGCTTCTCCACCTTCTTAAAAATGGAAATTCGACTACTGTTGTTGATATTCTGAACTTGTGTTTCAATTCTCTCTTTGAATAGACATTTAGGCAACAGATCCATCATCATACCCGTGAAACAATGAAACAATACAATTACCAAAGGCTCTATTCATGCTAGTATAACTCATAAATCAGACATGTTAGTCAAAACAAAACAAAGACAATTATGAAAAAACCAGACTACATACCATTCTTACATCGTTGTCACGAAATAAAAGTGAGATAACAACACGGTGACCACAAAAACATCAAAATTATGAAACTCTAATATCATATAAACAATAATCGAAACATACTACACTCAAATAATGATTAAAAACCACTCAAATCAAAGAGACAAAAACATGCAAACCGAATCACAAGTCCAAAACTGTATAAAAGTCATGACAACAACTCGTTGACCACAAAAACAAATCAAAAGTATGAAACTTGGATATCCTAGAAAGCTAAATCATTCATACAAACAAAAATCGAAACCTATTACACTCAAAAAATGATTAAAAACCACTCAAATCAAAGAGACAAAAACATGCAAACCGAATCACAAGTCCAAAACTGTATAAAAGTCATGACAACAACTCGTTGACCACAAAAAAAATCAAAAGTATGAAACTTTGATATCTTATAAAGCTAAATCATTCATACAAACAAAAATCGAAATCTATTACACTCGAGTTGTGATTAAAACAATCAAATAGAGAAAGACATGCAAACGAATCCCAAGTCCTAGACCAGACCCGAAATATAGAAGTTACGAGCTTGAACTAAGATATGAGACACAAATTTTGGCGAGGAACAAGCTTGAGGTTTCTGACGACTTACCTGAGAGCAAGAGCGTGAAGTGAGCACAAGGTGTAGGAGCCTTTGCTAAAGAAGAAAACACCGGCGGAGTCCAAGAGGGGAGAAAGACACCGGAACCTGCGAAGTGAAGCAGCGTCGAGATGTATAGCAGGTGAATCGTCTCCGATTTTCTCTCTAACTCGAACGGCGGAGAGAGATGTGAATTAGGGATTAGGTTTCGATTTGGGGCTAAATGGAGTCGGAACTCCTTTTTTATTTTTTTATTTGTTTATTTAATTAATTAGTTAAAAAAAATTACAAAAATATTAAAAAGATATGGCTAGATTTATATTAAGGGCTTAATTGGGTTTACACAAAAAAATGGTATAGGGACAATCTTATGTTCAATATATGGTATAGGGACAATGTACTAGTTTATTTATTCTATATCTACAATTTTCCCTAATTAGTATGAAATGGAGGAAGTATAAAATAGTAAGATATCCGACTTATTGATATTTTACGTTTTTACTAGAAAGACAAGGACGTAATTTTTGGACATGGGTGGTATAGTGCTCGACAAGGTTTTCAGGGATTGATGGGAGCAAGAAATACGAGAGTCAGTCTTTCATTGCTACATTCGGAAACAGAAGCTCTCATATGGGCTTTGGAAAGTATGAAGAATTTGTGTCAATACCATGTTACTTTTGCGACGGATTGTATTCAATTTGTGAAGATGGTTTTTACATCAGAAGAATTGCCAGCTTTCGCAAACTATTTGGAAGACATCAAGCTTCTTAGAGAGAGTTTTACTCATTCAGACATCATCCGTGTCCCAAGAACGCTGAATACCAAAACGGGCGATCTAGTACGTAGTGTTAGGAAACAGTCCTCTTTCGTTGTTCATATGGATGCAGACCCACCCGCCTAAATTACAGAGTCTCCATAAAATTTGTGGTCTTTGCGTTGATGACAAAAAAAAACTAGATGATCTACGCAAAAAAACAAATATTAAAAGTTGATAGTATACCATAGTTGATAAATTAATGTAGAACTAGATCACCATGAGTATTGACTTATGGCAGTAACGTGAATAAACCGATGAATTCAAATCAAATTCAAAGACTTGCATATTTATTTCTGCAGCTGATTTCTGGACTTGCAAAGTTTCAAGTAGATATATAAACGAATTCTAAAGAAACAATTCGCTGCAAAATATTACAGTAATATCATTCCCTAGTAAAAGGTTTTTTTTTCTACAAAAAGGTTAATCATTATGAGTTTTTTTTTCGCCCAACTAAATAATTTAAAATTATCATTAATAAAATCATTCAGTTTCATTTAACAAATAGACAATTACTACTTATTTATTTTATTTTTAAGATTTTAATTTAATTTACCAAATCTTTAATCATTACTGTTGTAATTCCTCATTTGTAATTCCATTAATTCACAGTATAAAATAATCATTGCTTTTCTTCTTTTATCTATTGTTGAACATTGAGTTTTATATATATTTTATTATAACAATATTATCAATTAAAAATCTCTAAAATAGAGCATCAGTGGTTACATTCTGACTATCAATCGGAGAAACAGTGAAAAACCTAAAGATTCACAGAGCAACTAAAGATTAGCCATAACTCATAACAGAGGCTACAGAGGAAAAGATTGTGGGGAAAAAAAGATTTGAAGCGCTTAGCTACTATCTCCCCTGGACAGAGCCACCCACAAGATTTGAAGCGCTTAGCAACTCGATCTGTTTACGGCAAAACTTCAAAAGGTTTCTCCCACTTAAGAAATCGTCATTGTGCAGCAAGACTCACCGTCATCATTAACCCTCTCAACTGCCAGAGCAAAATCCTAGCACAAAGTGTCTGTCATTGAGTCCCACGAACCACCATAGCTGGAATTCACATCATGGTCCACCATAACTAGGAGAATAAAAAAATGTGCTTCTACCGAACTGTAACCACCACCAGTGAAGCACGGGTCAGTGGCAGAGCCAGCACTTGAAGACATAAGTCAGTTGATCCAGGTGAAATCTATGTAAAAAAATTATTTTACTTGTATTTAGTAGAAAATTGAGAAAATATTACAAGAATTAGATAATTAATCCATATAATATATGTTTGTTCTGAAATTGATTCTCATAATTTTTTTTGGCTGTGTCCACTAATGAGCACAGTTCCAATAGACATCAAATAGAGAGGAGGGCCTTCTCATACGGACCGGAGACGCCGAGACCAGAGATGATCCCAAAACTAAGAAAACGAAAGAGGATGTAAAGAGAAAATAATTAGGCTTTTGTAGGCCATTCGAAGGCTCTGTATATATGTTTTGAGTTTTATAAAGTTCATATAGTTTTTTACACTAGATTAAAAAAATTGTACAGCTTTTTATAAAAATATTAATTCGGTGACATATACCATAGTATAATCCAACTTAGTGGTGAGAGAAATGGACAAAAAGCGAATAAGTTAAAGTCATAATGTAAGTAAAAAAGACAACTAAGTTCCTTGTTACATATCCGCTTTACAAAACAGTAGAGACAAAACTTACCTTTTCTTATCCAATATTCTACTGCCAGATTAAAATACATGTATTTAAATAGATAACTCAGTACTTTAGAACTTAGAAGTAGCATTGAAGTAAGAAAATCCAGGAAAACATAAACAAAAATCAGATCTGTTGTTCGCTTTGACTGATGATATCCCCGAACCAAATAAAATAATTTCAATTAGAACTTTTACATTTGATCATTCATATGGAATAAAACAAGAAAAAAGTGTATGGACAAGTGTTGGAAGAAACGTTCGGTCAAATTTCAAATCAGAAGACAACTCTTTGGCTTGTAAAAAGTTAATAGCGAATAAACATGTGGTTTCTTGATATTAATCATTCATGGCTTTAAAATGTCTAATTCCGAAGCTTCTTTCATTGGATGCGATATCGTATAAGTCCCCCGTATTACTTCTTTATCTTTCCGTTCATTTTGGAATGGTGCCAATATTCTCTCTGATTACAATACATACTACTTGCTGATGAACTAGATAACAAGTCTTTGCAATATATACTAGTATTAATAATATACAAATCCGTGGAAATGTGTATATCTCTCGAGATTCTAAGGTTATTGTTACGCAAGATATTTTAATTTTGATCTGACTTCGATTTGCACTGGTCTCTCAAAGTAAGCTCAAAACCTCGTTTGTTGACCTCGTTTGTTGCTTCGTAGCAGATTCACCATGTTCTTCATTTATTGCAGAAGCTGGTGCGAGTTAGTTTTATTTTGTTTTAAAGGGAATGCATAAAGAATTATTTATCACTTTATTTGTTTTAATTTATTTCGTGGATGTTAAAGATCGGTATGTAGTGTGTACACTACTATCCTGTAACAATTAGTGGCATGTCACCGACACAAGCTTCCAGAATTATATATTCCCCACGATCAGCTCAAATATACATTATTATTTAAGCTAATTAATTATATAAGCTGCATGTGTAGAAGTTATGTTTGTGTGGGGGATGTCTCTAAAAGAAAATGTAAACTCAATTTCGTTTAGTAACTAGAGTATACTTATAACAAACCTAGGTCTTCAATAAACTCATGAATGTTTGGTTCAAACGATTGGTTGTACAAGACATATTTTTAAGTAACCGACTTAAGGCAGAAGGATCGGTTAGTGAGGACATGTTTTTACCCCTTTAGAGATGACATGGTTTAACTGTGATAGTTAGCTTAGCCAAGTACTAAATGAAGTTTGAGAAGATTCGATGAAAGAGATCAATTTTGTTTGCAAGCTGGTTAAGTGTCGGTTGTCCCAGCCAAATTTCAAGAATTAAAATTGAAATGAATTACCAATAATTTGAAAGCCATTTTGGAAAGCCGTAGAGTCGCCTATATTTGTCCCTTCCAAGGCTTTTCAGTTGAAAACGGAACTCTTTGTCGGTACAATTATTCAGTGTGAATGCTTTGGATCGTTTTCATATAATTTTAGAAGTATTGAATATATCATACGAATTTAATCCAACCAAAACTATATTAAATATTTTCCAAAACCCCAACTGTCTTCGAAGAATATTCCTGTCCCAGGGTCTGAATTTTGGGATAGCTAATAAATTCTAAATGACAAGAACATAAAAACAAATTGTTAGTCTCTTAGATTTGAGTCTTAGATATGAGAATAAGCTAAGCGTCAGTCGGGTGCTCGGTAGGTCCAAAAT
This sequence comes from Eruca vesicaria subsp. sativa, assembly GCA_932364175.1. Taxonomy (NCBI): domain Eukaryota; kingdom Viridiplantae; phylum Streptophyta; class Magnoliopsida; order Brassicales; family Brassicaceae; genus Eruca; species Eruca vesicaria. Next base: position 61,591 of record CAKOAT010111710.1, read on the forward strand.
GGTTTATATATAAAATCGGAGATTAATTGATGACTGATTGGAAATTAGTTTAAAGTTTTTAACACTTTTTATGACAAATGTATATATATTAGTGATATAGAAAAAAAACAAGTTGTTTATCGTAGTTTGTGGTATTGAGTTTTCTCTCCTCCTTCACTTTATGGGTGTGAGTCTAAATTAGAGTTTTTTTTAATTTCTTTTTGCATTTGTTAAATTCATTAATGCATAGTTATAACTCATCTTCTTCACTTCTATTTTAGGGTTACAAATTCTGTCAAATTTTTTTTGAGATTCTTAGTTTGAAATTATGAAGACAAGATGATAAACAAACTCGTTCCATTTGAACTGGTCTCTATTTCTTGATATTGATTTGAGGGTGAGAGATTTATTTAAGGGAATTTCCGGTAAAATCTTTTTGGACTTCCATAATCTTTTAAAAGATGAATCGATTAAAATTTAAACATTTTACATATTTAGTCATATTACCACCTTCTTGTCTTGGTGACTCGCTGAATTTCAACTTTTAGACGAGTTTGCAGTACCTAATCCGCGTTTTAGAACACATAATAATAGTATTATATTTTCCAAATAAATTTGATCAATAACTGGATTAAAAAAAATAACTAGGATATCACTAATTTTTTTTTGTCACAAATATAGCATTTAAGAATGAAAATGACCAAAATATCACTTAATATTTTATCAAAAGAGATAAATATACACTTATATCTCAATGATAAATTAATTTAGACATTAAGGTTTAGAGTTAAATGGTGGAATTTAGGGGTTAGAGTTAAGGATTTAGAGTTTAGGGTTTAGGGTTTAGGGGTTTAAAATTTAGGTTTTGGGGATAAGATTTCAATTTTTGAAAAATAATTTTTTTTAAAAAATTTTCAAAAGATAAAATGCTATTTCGATCATTTTAGTTTTTGAAAACTATTTTTGTGACATAAACTTAGAAATATGCTATTTTGGAAATTTGCCCATTAATGAATACAACTTGATTAAAAGCTGACATGATATATTGCTTTGTCCGGAAGAAAAGCTGCAAGGTTTTAGAAATTCATGTCCAAACACAGTTTCATAAAGAAGGTGAAAGTATCCAATAATACAATAGCTACGAAGATAACCTATTTCTCTTTTTACCAGTTGTGGGAAAAAGCCAAAAAGTTAATTGACCAATTGGGTATATAATATGCTCAAATGACCTTTATGGTCATTGATTATATAGTTTTAGTACCGTTACAAAAGTTGAATCTTCCGGGTGGACTAGCCGCTTCCAGGTGGACTAGCCGGGCGTAGATACGAGAAACAATCAATTAACATATGGACGAGAGAAAAACTCGCTGAACGTTCCTTGTATGTTTTGACTGCGTCCGCGTCTAGCGCCTAACAAGAACTGAGAATTTTACTAAAACTAATGTGTTTTTCTTGTATCCACCCACTATAATTACAGTAAATAATAACTTTTAATTTTATTTTGTCGTCAATAACTTGTCAATTCATATTTACATTTTTCTGAAAAAGATAAAAATAATCAGAAATAGTATTATTTACCAAAAAAAAAAGAAAACAAAAAAGATCAAAGTTGTTAATGTTGTCCGGCTCAAGAAATGCTTCATAAATATCCTCACTAAGTTATGACTTGGTTCGAAAGACACAATCCTAAACTCTAAATCCTAGAGAGTGAACTTAAATCCTAAACCTTAAGTCCTAGAATTCAATCCCAACAATTTTAAGTTTAGAGTTCACCTTATAAGGTTTAGAATTCATCCGTTAAGATTTAAAATTTAGGATTCACCTTCTAAGATTTAAGATTTATGATTCATTCCCTATAATTTATGATGTACGATTTTGGGATTGTATCTTTCGAGGGAAAGGAAAACCATGATTTAGTGAGAACACAAATGAAGCATTTACTGAGTCGGATGGTGTTAACAACTTCAATGTTTTATTTCATGGTGAACACAAGCAAAACTCAAAATTAATAGACAATTGTTTTTAGTTTTTTTAAAAAAAAAAAAAAATCAGTTACATAATACTGGTAAAAAGAATCTGGAAAGCAAGAAATACACTAATCTTCAAAAAGAAACGGATACATTGGAGGAAAACTCTCTCCTTAGCCACTGGAGATAATATGGAATGGAAGAAAGCTCAGAAATTCGTGGATACACTACAACTTCCTGGACTGACAAATAGAAGATCAACTAGAAAGAACAGTTGGTCGAGACCACCGAGGGATTGTATCAAATGTAATTATGATGGCTCATATAACGATACAACCCATAGTGCAAAGGTTGGTTGGTTATTCAGAGATGGAGAAGGAATTTTCAAAGGAGCAGGGAGTGTAGAAATTGATCAAACTCACTCAGCTTGGTCAAAAAGGATACCGCAGGGTCATTTTTGAAGGAGATTGCAAAAATGTGGTGGAGCTTGTTACAAGAAGAAAGATCAACTTTGGAATGTACAACTATATTCGTGAAGTCTGGAATTGGGATAAAAAATTTCATCAAGTTGAGCATCTTTGGGTTCCAAGAGAAAGCAATCAGCCAGCTGACTTACTTGCGTCAAAAGCTACTCAATTTGATCTTTCTTATACAGTTTATAATTATGTTCCAAATGTATTAACAGATGCTTTGCATCATGACTTTTCAATTCAAATATATAAGCTATTTTCGGGAAAAAAAAAAAAAAAACAAATATAGTCTTGTGGATAACATTTGTTTTTGGTTAACGTTGATCTTTCATACAATTTTTAATTCTTTTGTGTTTTAGATGTAACTATGTGTTAGTCCGCATACACATCTATAATCTTTTTACAAATATTAATTAATTTCTGCTTTATCTATTCAAAACCAGTATGTCAAAAAATCATCAATATATATATATATATATATATATATATATATATATTATATGCTTGGTATTTAAGAAAAATATTTATGCAATTATTTTTTGCTTGATTAGAATTTAATTATGAAGTGTTATATATCTTATTTTTTATAACTGAAATTATTATTTCTGAATAACTTATTTATTTGTAATATGTGTTTATTTTCATGATTTATAATTAATTTATAATATATAAAAAATGTATACTGTTATTTAATAGATAAATTGTTATTAATTATAAAAAATTAGATATAAAAATTCGTTAAAATATCATTGCCTTAACCGCTTTAACATGATTAGTATTTAATTACTGATTTTTTATATCTTAATTTTTAATTTATGTCTAAAAACATTATCTTCAGATAAAAACACAATATATAAGAATTATATTTTTTTATTTTTAAGATAAGTTCTTACTTTTGACAGTTTTATTATATTAATTCATAATCAATTATCTAGTCTTATAAATAAATCTAAAATAATATAGTTATATAATAAAATTATATATCAATTCATTAACGATATCATAAAATTTAATTGATTTAACTTTTAACATGAAAATTCGAATAAAAAATTGTTTCACTAGTACTAGTATCGATTTACATTACAAACTTGTAGATCTATCATTTAAAAATTGATTTTCCACTTCAAATTAAAAAAATAAGCCTTTATATCACACTGCCTAATCCATATACGAAAACCAAAATGTCATATTCAAAGACCGCTGAGCGTTTAATCATCAAAAATCCAGCCGCGGTGACTCTATTTTAGAATACTGGTAATAACTGATTTTATCCTTTGTGGAAGCAATGTAGTCTATTGGTTAAAGTTTAAATATTTCTACACTCAAGTCTGGTTAAGGTTTAAAGGTTTCTACACCCAAGTATCGGATTCGAAACCCAGGCTACGCAATTTCTTGCATATTATAGGATGTTAGCTTATCAGAGGTTCCAGAGTAGTGCAGGCAGAGCCGTTTGTTATGGTCATCTGCTGCAGAGTGGTTATGTCCATCGAGAATGTCATACATACAGAACCGTTTGTCAATTCAAGTGTTCCGGGGAGAGTTTCATTTTGGAATCATCTGTGGAGTTGTTGATCAAGGTCGCATATGCTGCTGGTAGTTGATCATGATATGTAATAAATTTAAGGATTATATGATGAGGTAGTTGTTATCCAATGTCAAGAAGCTGCTTTTTGCACATTGTATGCGGCCGTTGTCACATGATTTCTCACAGAGAGAAACGCACATTCTCTTCTTGTTTATATCTTTACCTTTTTTTTATATATGTCGGCAGATTGGAAATTATGACGAAAATGACATATGGACTGGACTATTCAATACATTGATTTATTTGTCACATGATCACATTATTCAATGCTTGCTTTTCAGGAAAAAATGATAAAATGTACCATACTTTCGCGAATTTACCTGAGTTTTGATTTCAAAGCAGGTATGGCAAGTGCTAAGCTATACAATTTGAGTATTGATTTCAATAAATGGATGCACTGCTGCGAATATGGCCTAACATATATAGGCTTCTTCTGGAACCTCTGGACCCAGTTAGTTGTTCAGTATGATATAAATCGACATGCTTTTTTTAAACTATTCTAATTAATGCACGAAATAATCTAGACGTACAAATATCGTTTGCGTGGAGAAAAGCAAGAAGAACTTGGAAATATCCTCTATTCTGATCACGGGAACAGAGGTGCTAGTAAGAGTTGGGGTCGTGGTCGTGGCCGAGGAAGGGGACGTGGTAGAAGTAACAACACCGAGAGAAGTAAAGAAAAAAGAGACTACTCTCAGATTGTGTGCTTTAACTGCAAGAAGAAGGGACACTTCGCCTCTGTTTGTCCAGACAAGAAAGATGAGAATCAAGAATTGAACAAGACAGAAACAGAGGAAGCTGAAGTAGCATTATACATGCACGAGGTCGTGCACTTAAACGAAGAAAAGATACTACCTAAAACTCTTGACGAAGATAAGAAAGAAGATGGAGTTTGGTACTTGGACAATGGGGCTAGTAACCACATGACTGGAGAAAGATCGTACTTCTCAGAGTTGAATGAGAATATCAAAGGTAAAGTAAGGTTCGGAGATGGATCTTATGTTGATATCAATGGTAAAGGCTCGATTCTCTTTGAAGCTAAGACAGGGGAACAAAAACTACTGACTGAGATATACTACATACCTGAGCTAAGGAGTAACATTCTAAGTTTAGGACAAGCAACAGAACAAGGATGTGATGTCAGAATGAAAGACTCGTACTTAACTTTAAAGGATCCAAGTGGAAGACTTCTAGTAAAAGTTCAAAGATCAACAAACCGGCTGTACAAGATTAAGCTTCAAGTCGGCAAAGCTGCGTGTTTACTCACAAGAATGAAAGAGGAACCATGGCGTTGGCATGCCAGGCTTGGTCACATTAGTTTCAAAACAATAAGATCAATGGCAACACATGGAATGGTCTATGGGTTACCTGAGATACCTGAAGAAAAGAAACTATGTGATTCATATTTGGTGGGCAAACAAACTCGTCAATCCTTCCCAAAAGCAACAAGCTACAGATCTTCAAAGGCACTAGAACTCTTACATGCGGACCTATGTGGTCCAATCTCTCCCACAACACTCTCACTAAACAGGTATATCTTTGTTATAATTGACGACTGCACAAGATACATGTGGTCCATATTATTAAAAGATAAGAGTGAGGCGTTGAACAAGTTTAAATCATTCAAGAAACTTGTTGAGAAGGATGTCAACAGAGAGATTGTGACACTACGTACAGATAGAGGAGGTGAATTTACCTCACAAGACTTTCAGGATTTCTGCAACAACAACGGCATAAGACGACATCTTACAGCTCCATACACCCCACAACAGAATGGTGTTGTGGAAAGAAGAAACTGAACTCTAATGGAGATGACTCGGAGCATCTTGAAAGCAATGAAGGTTCCAAATTATTTATGGGGACAGGCTGTCCGCCATGCCACATACTTGATTAATAGAGTTCCAACAAGAGCTTTAAAAAATCAAACTCCCTATGAATGTTTGAAAGGCAAGAAACCGAGTATTTCTCATATAAGAGTGTTTGGATGCACGGCATATGCAAAGAAAGATTCCGGTCAACTCAGGAAGCTAGATGATAGATCACAAGCATTGGTACATCTAGGTATAGAACCGGGTACCAAAGCTTACCGACTATACAACCCAACTACTAAGAGAATTGTTGTTAGTCGCGATGTGATCTTTGATGAGGAAGCTTGCTGGAAGTGGAAGGGAGTGGAAGCAAAGACTCAAGAACAACCAGGAATGTTTCATATGACATGGGGAACTACAGAAGACAATGGAAGTGGTCCGTTTGTAGTCACAGCTCAAGATGATGAAGACGTTGCAGAACCTGAAACAGAGGAAATTACAGAAGATAATAGTGAAACAGAAACTGTACAAGAAGTAAGACGCTCAATTCGACAATCTCACCAACCAAGCTACCTTGAAGACTACGTACTGCTTGCAGATATAGAGTGTGAGATGTTGTTACTTACGCTCAACGATGAACCACTAAATCTGCAAGAAGCACTTAAAGACAAACGATGGAAGTTAGCCTGCAAAGATGAGATTGACTCAATATACAAGAATGAAACTTGGAACTTAGTCAACAAACCACAAGGAGTCAAAGTAATTGGACTCAAGTGGATCTTTAAGATAAAGAGGAATGCTGATGGAAGCATTAACAAGTTTAAATCAAGGCTCGTTGCAAAAGGTTATGTTCAAGAACATGGAATAGATTTTGATGAAGTTTTTGCCCCAGTGGCAAGGATTGAAACAATAAGACTTCTGATTGGTCTTGCTGCTGCAAATAAATGGGAAATCCACCACCTCGATGTCAAGACAGCTTTTCTACATGGAGAGTTGGTAGAAGAAGTTTTTGTGTCTCAACCTGAAGGGTTTGAAAAGAAGGGAGAAGAACACAAGGTTTTCAAACTCAAGAAGGCGTTATCTGGACTGCGCCAAGCTCCCAGTGCTTGGAATACAAAGCTAGACCAAATCCTTAAAGGCTTGAAGTTCATAAAATGCTCAAAAGAAAGCTCAGTCTACCGAAAGGAAGATAGACATAAACTACTTATAGTAGCTATCTACGTGGATGATCTCTTTGTCACAGGCAACTCATTTGAAGTAATCATGGAATTTAAAATTTCCATGTCACAGAAATTTGAGATGTCAGACCTTGGAAGATTAACTTACTACCTCGGTATTGAGGTCTCACAAGGCAAAGAAGGAGTTGAGATCAAACAAGAAGCATACGCACGACAAGTCTTAAAAGATGCAGGTATGGATACAAGCTACGCAGCAAAGATACCGATGGAATTTGGTTTAAAAATCTCGAAGGCACTTGAAGAATCAGAGATTGATGCAACGCACTACATGCGAAGGATAGGATGTCTCAGATACTTACTGCATACACGACCTGATCTTACATTCTCTGTGGGAATACTCAGTAGGTATATGCACTCACCTCGGAAGTCACACGGTGATGCACTGAAACAAGTTCTAAGGTATTTACAAGGCACAAAAGGCTATGGTCTGAAGTTTAAAAGCAAAGGATCACATAAGCTTGTCGGATTTAGTGACAGTAGCCACAATACTGACTTGGACGATGGAAAGAGCACAACTGGTCACCTCTTCTGCTATGGAGAAACGCCAATAACATGGTGTTCTCAGAAACAAGAAACAGTGGCACTCTCATCATGTGAAGCTGAATATATGGCGGCTACAGAAGCAGCAAAACAAGCTGTTTGGCTTCAGAATTTGATGAGTGAAATAACTGGAAGAAAGGTGGAGAAGACACTGATCAACGTTGACAACAAGTCAGCTATATCCTTGGCTAAGAATCCAGTGTTTCATCGCAGAAGCAAACACATTCACAAACGATATCACTTCATACGTGAATGTGTTGAGAGAAATCAAATCAACATTGAACATGTGCCGGGAAAGGAACAACTTGCAGACATATTGACTAAGGCTTTGGCGAAAATCAAGTTTCAAGAAATGAGAGAGAAGATACAAGTACAAGACCTAAGTGAAAGTGGTTTGAAGCTTAGAAGGGAGAATGTTGGATAAGCTTCAAGAAGATACTTGTGAAGCAAGTTATTCATAAAAGGAAAGATGAATAACTAAGTTCTATTAGGTTTATGATAAAGTTAAGTTCCTAGATCATTGTGTAATAGGAAAAGCTAAGATCTCTATTACCTATATAAAGAGATCAAAGTTGTAAATAGATCACATAAGGGAAGAAAGAAAGCTAAGAAAGAAAGAAATAAAACAAAGCAAACGTTTTATTATACTATCTTTTTTTTGGCTAAATTTATTATTATTATACTATCTTACAAACACACAAACACATTACATATTCGATTCTGTGACTTTAGTGTCAAGACAAAGACAATGACGACTCATCATTAACTTTGAAATTGAAATATTACCAATATCATTTTTGCAGAAAATTAAACTTATTTTACAAACAGAAAGAAAATGGAGTGAGTAGAAAAAAAATCTGATTTTCATTTTAAAAGCTCAAAATCGTAAAAAAAAAAAAAACTTCTCCATCCAAAACGTAATAATTATATAATTTATATAATAAGATTTTACTTTACAATGATGTGTGAGCAGTGACCTTTTAACTCTTATGCAAGGCATTGTTGTTGCCCAAAAGAAGAAAAGAAAAAAAAAATCCAAGGCATTGTTAATAAGACCATCACAAAACGTAGCACTTGCCATACCAGCTCACTGGATTCCCCCTATTCCTCAACTGAACATTCTGCAAGTAAGACACTGTGTCGATCCTTTCCTCTTCGGCCCTTTTGCACATATCTGCACATAAGATACTGAAAAAAAAATGCATAAGGGGGGAATAAAGGCTTAAGGGTTTCAAGGTGGGTACTAGCTAAAGATGAGCTAGCCACTCATGATCAGCAAGATGGATAGAAAGAATAAGAAGTCCTGAGTGTTAATCACGTTAAACCCTAATCTAACGCCCATGACAAGAAGAATTATAGTCAAGATTAGGTTCAAGTTACATAGAGTTAAGTCTTTCCAGAGTAACCTCTACAGGCTGAAAGCTTCTAGAGAACAAGATGATGTAATGTCAGTGTGTTCCGGATCCACATGTGTCTCTGTCGCCACTGCTAAGGTCACTGAATAAGATAGCTAAAGCACGAGGGTGGTTAATAAACATCACAAAGTAAGGTCCTAATTCCCACAAAATTTTGACTCAATAAAAACATCAAAATGACTCAAGACTGACTCAAACATAAACATAAAAACCAAAAGAAATAAACGAGTTAGTAAACGACAAAGACCTTTCCCCAGACTTACTTCACAACGTCTCGGTGTAAAAATAAATCAGAGAGAAGGTGTAAACAAAATCATAAATATAAATATTTTTGGTGAGATACTTACCTCCGTGAAACGGCCGTTCCACGAAAATTCTGGATTCACCATCGTCTGATCTCCGCCTGAAGTAGCCGCTCCTTTCGGAGGGATAACTGCTCTTGTTCTGAAACCCAGAAATTTTTTCTGAAGTATCTCAGGTTTTTCTGATTTTTGACCTGAGACTCAACAAACTAAAACCAAAAATAAGCAAAAAGAGAATCCTAATGATATTTACACTTACCAGTGGGTTACCTCCCACCAAGCGCTTAGTTTAAGTCACTAGCTTGACTTGCTGACAGGGATCATCCGGGTTGAGCATGAGTGCTTGCTCCAAAACAAGCTTTACAATCAGACATGTTCAGCTTCAATACTCTACTCAGCAACCCTTTTACAGCAGCTTCCCCTTTCTCCTTCAGCTCATGTGTGAGGATAGCTCTGACTTTAGAGAAGGGTTTGGAGGTACCTTTGCACTTTACCTCATATTCAGCGGAGTTCTCATCACACATGCGAGGTATCAAAGTCATTGTAGGACCACCCTTTACCCTTTTCTTTTGGACTTTTTCTTTTACCCTTGCATTCCCACGAAGTTCATTGGTATCAGTGTGATGATCTCCATCCATGACTTCTTTGATCTCGCTCTTTTCACCCTGTTCTCTTATTCTGGAACAGTGCTCCTTCTTAGGAATGATTTCCAGCTGTTCTGCACAAACCACTGAGATGCAAGAGGCGTATCGGATTCGTGACCTGGTTGGGACAGCCTTGTAGAAATTCTTCTTGTTGATGTTGGAGAAGGAGACTCTCTTATTAGGTAGGTCGACGATTGCTCCAACTGTAGCCATAAATGACCTTCCAAAGATCAAAGGCATCTCATGATCCTTGCTCATCTCAACAATTTGAAATTCAGTGTGCAAAATACAATCCCCAACTTGGACAGGAAGGTTACGAATGGTGCCATAGGGGACAGCTCTGGTGGAGTTTGCAAAAGCCAGATTCACCCGAGAAGGCTCAACATCCACAATGCCCAACTCATCTACAATCTCCTTTGAGACAAGATTCACACTAGACCCAGAGTCACAAAGAGCTTCCTTAAATTCCATTCCAGCAACAGAACATGGAAAAACAAACTTAGCAGGGTCAGCAACCTTAGGCAAAATATTCAGTGATGGCGTGGTCATTGCCTTAGTGTAGAGGGCTTTAATTTCCTCTTGAGTCTCTCTAGTGTATGGGAAGAACGAATGCAAGGGTCGAATCTGCCGAGCATCTTCAAATGAGAGTTCTTTAGGAAGCTTTCTCACCATCTTATTAAAACCTTCCAGCTCCTCTGCACTGATGGGATCCCTCAGATGTCTAGGTGGAATAGGATATGGAACCTTAGGATTATAGAATCGAAGTGGTGGAGTCTTAGAAGGTTCGTCAGGAGCAGTCGTTCTGGAGCTAGCAGACTGCTTTGTGTTCTCTTCTGCACCCAGAATAGTCTCGGACGGTTGCTCTATTGCATTACCGTGCTCAGTCCTAGGATTTTTATCAGATTTTCCAGGGAGCGTCCCTTGTTGCCTCTTGATACTCTCAGCTGTTTGAGCAAGCTGAACATCAATCCTCTTTGGCTGCTCACAGTATCATATTTTGTATTCAGCTCAGTGAACATGTTGTCCATTCTGGTGTTGATCTCTGAGGTAACCTGGTGCAATGCCTTTCTCTGAATCTGCTGTCCGTGCAATAGTTGTTGCATCATCATACCCAAACCTTGCAGCTCATCTTGCGGACCACTAGTAGTAACTGGAGCAGCCTGTTGGTTGCTCTGCGACTGTTGATGGTGCTGATTCTTATTCTGACCCACAAACCGGTTATGTGCCTGACTGAAAACAAATGTTTTACCCTGAAAATTCTGTGGGAAACCTTGCTGATACCTCGTACCCTATGCCTGGTTGTTCTGCGCTACCCCTGTCCGTTGATGTAGCTGATCTCCTGCTGATTGTTCTCTTTCTTTCCAGCCTCGGGAGCAACCTCGTGACTGTTCTGAATATGCTCAGCTGTAGCTTCCTCCATGATGTAGACTTGCCCTTGGTTGTTCTTAAGCAACAGATCAACCTTAGCTGTCAGCTCATCAATCTTCTGGGTTCTGACACTGTTCACTTCCTTGGAGCGATCGATCTCCTGGATCCTGTTGGCTGAACTAGCAGCCATGTTCTCAATCAGCTCAAACGCTCCATCAGTGGTCTGAGTCATGAAGTCTCTGTTGTTCGCAGAATTCAGAACACTTCGGTATTCCCAATCCACACCATCATAGAAGATTCCTAGGATGTGGTCATTGTCAAACCCGTGATGAGGGAACTCTCTGAGGGTGTCATTGAACCGTTCCCATGCTTCATTGAATGGCTCATTAGCAAGTTTCTTGAGAGAGGAGATCTTATTCCTGAGAGCAGCCGTTTTTGCCTTTGTGTAGAAATGGCCCAGAAAAGCCGCTCTGACCTGTTACCAAGTAGTGAGGGAACCTGTTGGAAGTGACTTAAGCCATCGTGAAGCCTTGTCTTCTAGAGAAAACGGGAACATCATGCATTTGATAAAATCTGGTGGCACACCGTTTGCACGAGTAAAGCTGCAAATTTTCTTCAAAAGCTTCGATGTGTTCCATTGGTATCTCAGCTGGTAGTCCATGGAACGTCTTTCTCTGTACCAGGTTGATCATGGCAGGTTTGATCTCAAAGTCTTGCCTGGGACATGGTGGTGGAGCAATGGGAGAGCGCGTAGCAGGGATGTTACGCGGTATGTTTCTCTGCCCGATCGGAGCAGTTCGCTCCGGCTGTTCATGCTGCGCGAGAGCAGCTTGTTGAGCAGCCTCCTGCTGAGTTTGGATGGTCAGCTGCATCTGTTGCATTTGTTGCTGCATCTGTTGCATAGTAGCAGCGAGTTGTTCTGGAGTGCCGTAGTCGCCCATGTTGACGTTGGTCGGCCTTTGTTGTTGTCGATTTGTTCTTTCTAACCTTGCTAGTTCCTGATTTGAAAGCGTGATCAACTTTCCTTGTGCGTTTCTTCGAGTGTGTCTACCGGTCATGCACTTGGTTCATCAGCCTGCAATCAAAAGGGAGTAAGCAAATTAGAGGTTTTAGACTAAATAGATAACCAAAAAATAAAGGTAAAAATCTGGTCTCCGTCGCAACGGCGCCAAAACTTGATACACTAAAATTGGATCTTTGTCTACTATCAAGTTAACAGTGTGGTTGTAATATGTTTGGATTCAATTCCAAAGGAACAGTCTACACTTTATCTTTATGGGATCAAAATATAGCTAAAACAAAGAGGGTTTTTAAAGTAAAAGAAATAACTTAAAAAGCAAGTAACAAAGGGAGTTGTTTTCAATAGGTTAAAGACGCTAGTCTAGGTTTTCCTAACGGGAATGGAAACTGCAAGCCGAGCTGCTACTTAAGTTCGATATATGCTAGTCTAAACTCAGATCACTCTTCTTTGCATCAACCCACTGTCGTGGTGTTGATTGCCTTTGTAGATTGTTGGGGTTAAAACCGGTACGACGGAATCAATAGCCAAAATTCCCCGCAAAAATACAAAAGGAATGGTTTTATAAAACCCGAGAAGTCGTTTTATAAAATTCGAAGTCATTTATAAAACTCGCTGATCGTTTTATAAAACCCGAGAGGCCATTTTATAAAACTAGAAGATCGTTTTATAAAACTCGAGAAGCCGTTTTATAAAACTCAAAGATCATTTTATAAAACTCGAGAAGCCGTTTTATAAAACTCAAAGATCGTTTTATAAAACTCGAAGATCGTTTTATAAAACTCGAGAAGCCGTTTTGTAAAACTCGAAGATCGTTTTATAAAACTCGAAGATCGTTTTATAAAACTCGAAGATCGTTTTATAAAACTCAAGAAGCCGTTTTATAAAACTCGAAGATCGTTTTATAAAACTTGAAGATCGTTTTATAAAACTCGAAGATCGTTTTATAAAACTTGAGAAGCCATTTTATAAAACTCGAGAAGCCGTTTTATAAAACTCAAAGATCGTTTTATAAAACTCAAAAAGCCGTTTTATAAAACTCGAGAAATCGTTTTACAAAACCGCGAAAAATCGAAACAGCCACGAAGCGCGAACTAGTCGCAACTAGTTCGCCTGCTGGCGAACTAGAGGCTCACCAACTAGTTCGCCAGCAGGCGAACTAGGACCTCCTCGGCTAGTTCGCCTGCTGGCGAACTAAACCGGCCCGGCTTAGTTTGCCAGCAGGCGAACTAGGACCTCCTCAGCTAGTTCGCCTGCTGGCGAACTAGAGATCTCCAGGATCTCGCGCGGCCCCGATTCGAACCTTACGTCCTTCGACACGGTCACATTCTGAACCTTGGCCAAAATGTCTCTCGTTTCGTCTCAATCCGACTTATCGTTTGAATTCTACGATAAAAACCGTAAAATTCCGCTTTCCCGAAAAGAACTCGAAGAAATCGTATAAAACGGTAACGGTTAAGTAAAACACCGAACATCGCCTAAACTATATGATTTATCCGAGATTTTTCATTAAGATCATAAAAAACGTGTTTTTAATGAAAAACGTCGAGAAAATCGTTAAAAACGGCATCGGATCAGGAAACGGTCTCGTATAAAGTCGTAAAACGGTTTTTATCGTAAAACGGCCCGAAAGGTCCTAAAACACGATAAAAACCCATCTCGCGACATTAACGAAATCAAACCCGAAGATACGATAACGTTTTGACGGTTTACTCGCAGACGGAAGATAAAAGGCAAGTTTGAAGATAAATAGAAGATTTCCGCAGAAGAAAAGGAAGGATCGACATATATGAAAAGTTCCCGATATATTCGGTTTCGAGCGAAATGGAAAGGTCAAAACCGCATAAGGAGGAGTATATAAGGAGGAGGCATAGGGCAGAAGCTTAGACACGATTTTCAGAGCTCTCGCCACCAGAAATTAACATTTAGGAATATTTCCGTTTTCTGTTAGCGAGCTGCGTCTCAATTAGGGTTTTTCGTTCTTAAGCTTTTCGGCTACTCTTTTTGTACCAGTTCTACGCAGATTCGGAATAAGAACCTCTTTGCTCTCAATTTCGATTATTCTTTTAAAAATTCTAAGTTTATTGTTTTCTTAATCTTCGTTGTGCGGTTCTGCAGATAGCCGGTTCCTCTGGAAACTTAGGGTTTTCCCGAAGTTTCCTTTTTTACGATTTATTGACAGTACGTGGATTTTGGTTCCCACAGTTTGGCGCTAGAAGGAGGGGGGGGGGTCGGATCTATCTTACACTGAAGCCGCAACATGTCCAACGAAGAAACGATGACTGGTGACAACCAAACTCGCAACGAACGCGATAACGTTGAAACAACACCACCACAAGGTGCGTCAGCGGCCAACGCTACAAACGTTAACGCCGAGACCCTCGAAAAGATGCTTTCCAAGTTTAACAAAAAATCGGAAGAGCAGGAAAAGCTCATTGGTTCGCTCGCGAAACGGGTAGAAACCGTAACCGTGAAAACCCGAGCAATTCACCCCCGCGGAACTAGTAAGATCCGCAGAAGGAGGCTCGACTTTGGCGCTCCTACGGATCGTCCCAGAACCGAGCAGGGTAACTTACCGGAAAAGGATTCCGGAAAAGACAATCCTGACGTGACGCTGAACGAATCGGAGAAACCTCCTACTCACGAACAGGAGACCGAGAGCGACGACATCGAAAGGGTTAACCTGGAGACAAGCGACCAGGCCGATTCATTGGACGAAGACGCTGACGTCCATCCTAGGAGAAGAAAGACTCAAAGTCCTCTACCGGAGTCTTCTCCCGAACGTTCTTTTACTGGAGACGAGGGGGAACTCGACTTCGCGCGATAAGCAAAAACCACCGAGGAGCGATCTCCGGTCACTCGCAGCAAACGCCGACAAGGTCGGAAAACTACTGGCGATCTGACCGAGATTCGCGATCTCCGCGAATATATCACCAAAACGGCCGCAGCGGTAAAAGCGGTGAAATCTCAGATTCACCACGCTACCAGCGCCGCACCTGAAATCTATCGGTTACTATACGAATCTCGGAAGACGCCCTTCACGGCCCGGATCACCGAGATCAAACTGCCCGATCCCGGAAAACTTAAGGTGCCAACTTACGACGGGACGTCCGATCCCAAAGCACACCTACAAGCATTACAGATCACTATGGGACGAGCCAAGCTCAAGGACCATGAAAAAGACGCAGGCTACTGCCGCCTCTTCGTCGAAAACCTAGAAGGAGCAGCGCTCGAATCGTTCGCCAAACTTAGGCGAAATTCGATCGGAAGTTTCCGTCGACTGGCTTCGGAATTCCTGAAGCAGTACTCGATGTTCATTAACCCGGAAACCTCCAACGCCGACCTCTGAAGCTTGGTGCATAAGGAGGACGCCATCGTCATGGCTAGGGTTAGCGGGATTAGCGATAAAGCCGCCATCGACGCGTTAAGGAAATCGCTCTGGTATAAATCGAAAATCCGCAAATGGATAACTCTCGAGAAACCGCGGACGATCCAGGATGCGCTCCATAAGGCCACTGACTTCATAACCATCGAAGAGGAGACTAAAATCCTGTCCGAGAAGAATAAGCCGACGAAAACATCCGCGAAGGATAACGCGTCCGAGCAGAAGCAGAAAAAGAGGAACTCTCGTAACGACAAATTCGTCCATCACGAGGGACATGATCTCCAAGGGGCGCATAACTAGGCCATCAACTCCGGTTCGGAGCAAGGGCAAACTACGGGTAACACGTGGACGAGAAATTCGAATTACGACGAGAATTCTTTCTGCGACCTCCACCAAACCCGCGGGCACTCCACCGTGAACTGCAAAATTCTCGGCGCCAGACTTGCCGCAAAATTGGTTGCGGAGAACTTTCCGAGATATCTAGTGTCAAGGATCTCATCCGCGATTCGGATCGCCTTCCGAAGAATGACAGAAACGCGCGAGCGGAAACCCCACCTCAGGGAAACCAGCCGGGCGAAAAACGCGGACGAAGACAAGACGAGAAGGGTAACGACGCTAACCGCCGAAAAATCAACATGATCATCGGAGAATCGCAATAATACAACGACACCGTCTCGTCTATCAAATCCTACCAACGCAAAGCCGAAACCGGATCGAGTTGGAAGGTGTTGACGGATGACTCTCCGAAAGGGGTGATCTCATTCGACGACACTGAAACCGGCGGAATCGACCAACCTCACGCCGATCCACTTGTCATCGACTTGGTGATAAGCGATTTGGAAGTTGCTCAGATCTTGGTCGATACCGGAAGTACTGTCAACGTAATCTTCTGCAACACGCTGGCACGCATGGGAATTGACCTCTCGGAAGTCGAGCCAATTCAAAAACCGTTGACTAGTTTCTTCAGCGAGACGTCGATGACCCTGGGATCAATCCGATTACCAGTTGCCGCAAAGGAAGTGACGAAAATCGTTAACTTCGCGGTAGTCGATTTCCCGGCTATCTACAACGTGATCATGGGAACGCCTTGGATAAATTCCATGAAGGCGGTCTGTCAACATATCACTTAGGCATCAAATTCCCAACACCTAGGGGAGTCGCAGTAATTTGGGGATGCCAAAGACAATCACGATCCTGCTTCCTGGCCGAACATAAGTTGAGGCAATTGGCGGTAGCAATCGTAAAACCAAAACGGGCAAAGGTCACGCCACCGCCCACAGAAGACGACCCAAAGCAAGCAACGGCCGAGAAACCAGAAGTTCCCGCACCCATCGCTTCCACCCGACCGGAGGAGACAATCCCGGACAAAGACATCGATCCCGCAACTGAAGTGATTGAGAAGTCTGCGACAGCCGAGTAAGCACACTCGCGCAAACAATCAGAACTATGAGATGGCTTGATTTCCGAAAGGAATACGTAGGCAGCTCGCCTAAAGACGAGTTCAGCTATCCCCCCTTCCAAAACGGGAGGGGGGGGGGAGTGGGTGAGTATACGAGTATTCGTATACTCCCAATTTTTTTTAAAAAATTTCGCTTTGTAATCAAATTTTTTTTGAAATTTTTAATAAAGACAAAGTTAGAATACCTCCGCTACTATCAAAAACGCAAAAGAAATTCCAAACATCCGGAAAATCGCTTCCGCAGTAACAACTATTTAATCGTTTTTATAAAACTTGCATATCAAAATATTTTCGGAAAGAACTGGCGAGACGTCGCCTAAACTCTCAAGAAAAATATTTCCCCAAGTCCGTCCGCGACTATAAAAACACAAACGCTCAGCGATTGGCCCTGTCGAGCACGCTAGCCGTCCTAAACAAACGCATCGACCTATCGGTCCGCATACATCCGACTAGGATAAAATAGCGCGCTATAAAAGAAATCCAAATTTTTGGTCAGCACTTCCGGGCAACTTAGAAATTGTTCCCGGTGAGATGCTCGATTCCAACCATACGAATCATATAAGCCGAGAACCTATCGCAGATTCTAAATCGGTATGGAATCAGGTTAAAATCGCAACGGGCAAAACGAAAGCCGACTAGTCATCGCATAGCCCCAATCCGAAAGTAAACCTAGGTCTTGCCCTAAACCCAGCACACTGGTCGCTAACGTCTCAATGCATGAATCGAGATCCTAAAGGCATGTCTCTTCGCCCACATCTAAACACTCGCGAAAATTGAAACATCCCGAGTCAAATGAATCGGACGATTTACACCAAAGAGTTAGATACGAGATGACAACTCGTATTCTTCCCTCTACATCTAAAACAAAACACGAATTTCATACTTAGAGAATATTTTCCCATTAGAAAGCATTCAAGTACATACCGCCCAGCGGTAGGGATTCAAAGCCACCAACGGCCAGTCCCGGAAAAACAACAACAAAATCGAAAAACAACTAACATCACACATCGAAGTCATCAAACGCGGACTGATCGACTTCGCCCTCCGCATCCGAAATCCCAGGTCCAACTTCGGCCGAATCCGGCGACACCACGATGGGATTCTATTGATCCCACATGCGCGCCTTAAGATCGAAAAGCTCGGGTTGCATATCTCTTTCCTGATCCAAGTGTTCCCACTGCGCGGAGTATTCCTTAGTAAACGAATATCCTTCATTCTGAGTTAGGGATAACCCACGAACGATCCCGCGACATTCACGATAATCACCGTGCGCCCGTTGAACAACTTCGGCATCCGAACAACCAGTTGAAAATCGCTCACGACGAGCCATCATCTCTTCGGCAAACTCTCGTTTGCCTGCACGACGAGCACGACGAATCCTTTGGTCAGAAAGCTCCTTGGCACGGCGAGATCTAGCCGCACACTCATCCCTCACGCGAGCAACCTCCCTCACAACCACTTCTTCGGCTCGGTTGGCCTCGACCTCTGCCCGAAGACGAGCAACTTCTTTCTCAGCCACGTTCGCTCGAAACTCGGCAAGGCGAGCTTCAGCAGTACGGCTGTCTAGGGCCCGGCTCATGACAAGGAAACCCTACCAAAGGAAAGAATTAAGCGATATCATCCAATGATAAAACTGCTCAAAAAAGAAAATAAAAATAAACACACGTACATCCTTAGCTTTCTCAGACCCCCTAATAAACTCCGGGACTTGATCATGGTCGATGTCCGGAAAATGGGAGGTCGATGATCCGCCCGCCTTTGTCCAGACGCCTTCTTCCGTCTAACTATCAAGAAAGTCCTTGAGAATATTGCCAGGAGAAGCCGCGCGTTCAGAGTCATCATATTAGAGCCTAACTAAGCCTTCTTGGTTAGTTAAATTGAAAAGAAAAAATCCAAATAATTTTTCTTGATATGAAAATTCTATTCTACGGTGATCAAATTTCCTTTTTGAAAATTAACATGCTAATCAAGTTGATCCAGAAATTTATAACATCATTTAACATTATTGAGGTATATTAGTCACATAAAATTTGCATCTTAAACAAAAGAAACTGAATTTGCATATATATTTATATATATCAATATATCAATATTGATTATTTTACATCATTTTCATTTTAATCATTTGCGATCTGAAGATGATGGTTGAATAGAATGGTCGAATCTACAAGTTGGTCCACGTTTGCAAATTCCAAACCTATTGAAATCTGGGCAAATGGTTTGATTAGGTCTTACTGGTAAACCATTTTCATTGAAATCACATGGAGGTTCTTTCGGTGGTGTATTCATGGGGTGATTACATTTGTTATTTTGTTGGTCTTGACGTTCTGGAAATTCCTGGCCAGACATTTTCTTATTGTAGTTTGGTACTTTGTATATCTACCTATACACACACACACACACTTATATATTAATTCCAAAACTTGTTCTAACATTGAATACCATAATGACAAAATAGATATATCTCAATATATTTCAAAATAAGATCTAGCATTTAATTTTTTTTTTGACAACAAAATCTAGCATTTAATTATATAATGATATGTTTGATATATATATATATATATATATATATATATATATATATATATTTCCAAATGAAATTTGGCGGAACATTAAATTAGCACATATTTTATACATTTATTAGTTAATCTTCCCGTGCTCTGCATGAATATAAATAATTATAAGTAAATAAATTTTAATATTAAATCAATACCCAAATTGTATTTAATTTACTTAAAATTCATATTTGTAGAATTTAGTTTTAGATAATATTTTTTTTTTAGACATGTGCTTTTGTATAAAATAATTATTTAGTTGAACTATCATGCATGATTTGATTGGTTTGGTTAAATTTAGTTAATGTAGTGTTTTTGATACTTAGTATAATTCAAGAAGGTTTTAG
Source organism: Eruca vesicaria subsp. sativa (assembly GCA_932364175.1). Lineage (NCBI taxonomy): Eukaryota > Viridiplantae > Streptophyta > Magnoliopsida > Brassicales > Brassicaceae > Eruca > Eruca vesicaria. The sequence goes on from CAKOAT010111710.1 coordinate 81,674, forward strand.
CATAGCTCTAAAGTTCATGCATATAAAATCATGATGGTGGTAGTTGGTGTTGGAATCTGCATTCAAATTTATGTATATTTCCCTATTTTAGCATTTATTTTTTGTGCATCTAGCAATCATCTTTTCTATATAAAAAACGTACACTTTTAATTTAACCTTATTATCAAGTTATATATTTATAACTAATGCCACTACTTTTAAAAATAAAATATAAAACTTTCTTTAATGACATTTTGGTCATTTCACAACATCCTAGAAATGTACATGTACTCTAGCTTATACTCCTATATAATCACATAATCTCAAATATATCATCCTATTATGACTAGTCTAACCGATTTTATAAATCATGTCAACTGAAACACATTATCAAAACTTATTTTACAAACCAAGACATGAAACCAAACATTAAAAGAGTCAGCTTACCCACATTTGTAAACTAATCTTCACATATTGTTTTACCGATTCAGTACATGTTTAACATGTCAACTATATTTTTAGACATATCATGAAAAACACAGACCATCATCCAAACTTGAACAACGAACAAAACTTCATTCTTCGAATCAGAATCATCAATTTCATTAAATTAAAACCAACATTAAAAAGTTAGCTTAACCTATATAGATTATATAACAGAGGAAAGTAACTTTCTTCAGCGTAACAGATAAACTATATTTTGACTCGCGCTTTCAATGCGAGAGATACTTTTCCGGTAAATTTTTTTATATAAAAAAATATTTTTGTTGATGAGTAGCTATGCACATAAAATACGTAACCTGAAGTCTGAACCAAACAAAAACCAAAAAATAATCATTGCCCGATACGAAATGTAAGAATACATGAACGAGTCTTGTAGGATGGTACAAAAAACGATGAGATTTACAAATTAATCTTAAATAGAAATATTTGAAACTTTACATGTTAATAGTAGCTAACTATTATATATAATTTTAATATAATATCTATAAGAATTATATTGTTATGCATTTGGTGAGGGTTTTGAAGAATTTATTTCTTGCATTTGGATTAAAGAAAAGTTGTATATATAGGAATTAGTAGGCATATATAATATTTTAATATCAATATAATAAATTAAAATTTCTTAGTTAATTAAACTATGTGTTTATATACATTTAATTTTTTTATTTTTAAACATTAGATTAGTTATTTACTTCCTTAATTTGGGTTAGTATATATATATTTCATAATAACTAAGTAAGAGAAAAAGAGAAAAAAAATAGGAAAAGTAGTTAAATGTGATGCTACAATTTACACTACTTATAAGTAGATAAAAATCTCTTATCTTATAATAGTATTGAATAAGAAAAAAGTCCATTTCATACCCCAACAAATAAATTTAGACCAAATCATATATTAAGCTAGTCTGTTAGGCAAACACTTGCCTATGGATGATAGGCATGGTAACCCACGGGTCATGCCCCTGTTAGAACGCTGTGGAGGGGGGGGGGTGATAGGATCAATTAGTGAAACAGATTACACCAAACTTTTAACCATATGCAAAATTTGGTTATTTTATATTTTTTTTTATTTTTATAATAGGCACAAAGTTAATGTTGATCAACAAAAAGAAAATCTACAATTTTATCATGGTAATATAATTAATAATGTGATGTATTTTTATGGTAATATAATTAATAAAGTGTTTATATTGGTACAAAATGGAACGAAAATTAATACAATAACATGTTGAATAACGTCAAGTTATATTTTGTACTTTAGTATTAATAGTATAGATTATGTGTTGATTATTGAACAATTTTTTATGTATCCATAGAGATCAACTTTAGAGCCTAAGTAAGCCTTCTTGGTTAGTTAAATTGAAAAGAAAAAATCCAAATAAATTTTATTGATATGAAAATTCTATTCTACGGTGATCAAATTTCCTTTTTGAAAATTAACATGCTGATCAAGTTGATCCAGAAATTTATAACATCATTTAACATTATTGAGGTATATTAGTCACATAAAATTTGCATCTTAAACAAAAGAAACTGAATTTGCATATATATTTATATATATCAATATTGATTTATTTTACATCATTTTCATTTTAATCATTTGCGATCTGAAGATGATGGTTGAATAGAATGGTTGAATCTACAAGTTGGTCCACGTTTGCAAATTCCAAACCTATTGAAATCTGGGCAAATGGTTTGATTAGGTCGTAATGGTAAACCATTTTCATTGAAATCACATGGAGGTTCTTTCAGTGGTGTATTCATGGGGTGATTACATTTGTTATTTTGTTGGTCTTGACGTTCTGGAAATTCCTGGCCAGACATTTTCTTATTGTAGTTTGGTACTTTGTATATCTACCTATACACACACACACACGCTTATATATTAATTCCAAAACTTGTTCTAACATTGAATACCATAATGACAAAGTAGATATATCTCAATATATTTCAAAATAAGATCTAGCATTTAATTTTTTTTTTGACAACAAAATCTAGCATTTAATTATATAATGATATGT
>CAKOAT010111821.1:0-186759 GCA_932364175.1 Eruca vesicaria subsp. sativa
TGGTGAAACCTAAACCAAAGAATATCATGACTCACTACTTTCACTCATCTATGCTGAAAACAACTGAATTTTGTTATATATTAATTTATATCTCTTAAGACATATGTTAATTACATAATTCCAATTTTTCATTTATCAAAATATTTATTACACAATTTTTAAATTATTTTTAAGAAAAACTGTCCCAGACGACTTGCGAAGGCTAAAAACGTAAAAAAAAAACTCTTTTTTTGTTTGTTCACAAGGGGTTAGTTGTAATTTCAACAGCTTTTTAAGTTACTTTTGCATTTGATTCAAGTTTGGGTTTAAATTTGCATTTCAAATCAAGTTTTGAGTCATATTTGGCAATTTTCCCAAAAAGATATGACCAATACAAATCTCTACAATATTAGCAACTGGCGCACTGGGCTAGTGATTTAGCGCAATAAGTTAGATCTGTTGTACCCCTAATTCGATTCATGTTAGGAGATAACATTTACACCATGTCACAAGATATTAGTTATGACTGGTCGAGTCTAGGGGGATTAAAGTCTGGTACGAACTCCTCCTCATTTTACCTCTCAAATACTCAATCATGTATGTATCTTTGTCAAAGTTACTATGACTATTATACACTAATTATTAATATCTTAATGTATTTTAAAAATAATTATCCTTCATTTATATTTTTTAGAACTAGCAAAAATGAAAAAGTATCTTTAAAGAGGGTGTATTCAACTAAGAACTTGGAGTGATTATTATTAAAATGATAAATTCATCGTTATTTAAAATGTGAATTTTAAAACAATTTTGAAATATTTATTAAACTTGTCATTTTAGAAAGTATTGTGAAATCCATTCTTATTGAACAAAGTTTAAGTTGTGTATTTCAGAGTGTTTTTAGTTTTTTTCTATAGTGTTTGAAAGGAATTTCTTAATTAGTGAAATATAAGGTTCTAGAGTGGTTTAACAAAAATCATACTAAATTTTCAAATTTATCTAAAAATTCATCAAAATTAAATCACTTCAAATTTCAGATTGAACTAATCTATTTATTACTATTTGAAATATTTGTTTATATAATCACAATTACGTTATTTTTCCTAAAATAAGTAATATAAGTTTATTTAGTCCCTTAGAATTAATTTTAAAATGATTTAGATCTAAAAATTGTGTATTTTTTAGAGAAATATAATTGATTATACATATAGATAATTTGTTTTTTAAAAAATAGTTATTTTAAAAATAATTATGAATTTCTTGCTTTACAAAATATTTACCAATATGAAAAAAATAAGATTCCATAGTTTTGTTTAAAATAATTAAGATTTTAATAATAAATATTAAAAATTGTGAAAATATTTATGCAATAAAAATATATATTACTTTTAATCTAAGATATTTTTCAAATAATTTAATAGATATTAAAGAATGAAAGTAAATTTTTTTTTCTGTGAATATACTTTTGATTAAATAATTTTGAAAACACATATTCATATAAAAATGTAATTAAAAATATCATTTTATCTTCTTAAGAAAAATTTAGTTCTTTGTATGTTAACACTAACTTTTCCTTTTACATAATTTTAACACTAACTTAATACTAACAAATAATTGAAAATATATTAATTAATTTAAACCGTGCAAGGCTCTCTCTTCTCTCTCTAAAATCTTTAACAGAGAGATGATAAGAGACTTTACTTCGGTACTTGCCGATATTTTGCTGTTTATATTTTTCGTTCTACTGATTTAATTTTGATTTCCGCTTGTTGGATATACTTTTTGCTTGGCGATTTTTAGTGTATTACCAAAACAAATTGAGCTTATTTTTCATGTTTAGTTTGTTGGCCCCTATTTTTTTGAGTCTAAATAAAGGTAGTACTCTCTTCTTGAGCAATGAATTTCTAGATCCCTTTTGTCTTTAGTTGGGTATTCTCCTTCTTCAAAGATTTTCAATTAATCCTTTTAACAAAGAATCAATCTTTACTCTCTGTTTGAGGCTGATAGATGGCTATTAGTAAAGTCTGTTTACAGAAGGGAAGCGGTGTTGTGGGATTAAAATTGGCTGACTTTAACGTAGTCCTAGCAAATTCGGTGAATTCTCTACACTGAAGACCGTCCGGCAAAAGATCTTATATGGTCATATTGATTTATGTTCAAGTGGTTATTATCTGATGGAGATGGAGTTTTCAAGCATAAGCTAGAGATTAGGCGAAAGATGGAGTCGGAGGAGTGCGAATTCAGAACGGAGGAGATGAAGCTTCAATAGACAGTGTAGATCCTAAAATCCATACTCAGTATTTTGTAGAGATCAAGAGTTCAATCAGAGGAAGACAAAGGATGTGGGCAACGATGCTCTTAAACAAAATGATACAATCAGACTTCGGTTGACAAAAATGGACTTTATTGAATATGGAATTCGTTTAAAAAGTGATGAACAAGATCGGAAATAACAACAAGTACAAGAAGGCGAACTAGAAATCTATAAAATGAGGTCGATATGATTAGTGAATAGCTCTAGGTTTTTCCGTGTGTGTTGAATTCTGCTTTAGCTTCCTTTTATAGTTCTCTCATCTTCTAACTGTTTCGCGATCTTCGGGGTCCCATTTCAACCTCACGGTGTCCGTTGATACGACGCGATGATAAAACATGGGCATGGGCCTTATTGTGGTCATTAGGGTCAACCTTGTTTTTGTTGTACCTCCATGAATGCTCTACAAACTCGCTTGTACAATTCTTCGACATACTTCGAGTTAATGGGCCGATTTTGGGTCCAACAGACGGCGATTCGTTGAAACAAAGATGACTGGTGGCGGAGCTACAGTCTCAGATTTGCATGTTATTGACCCGATCGGATGTACAATGTAGAGATAACGCACCGTTTTACTAAGGCGATTTTAGGGCGATTATTTTGGCGATTTCGATAGAGAGTTCGACGGCGGTTTAAGCGATGAATTTGGCTCTTTCGCCGGATTCTTGAGATCCGTCGAGGGAAGATTCGGTTTGTAAGTTGATTCCAGATTATGTGGAGAAGTAGAGTAACACAGAAGGAGATCGGAAAGGGTTGGATCAGAGCTGGGTCTCGGCAGTGCAGGACAAGAAAAAGTTGAGAAAGTATGAAGTGAAGGTATCAAAGAAGGATGGGACTCATATGGAGGAGATTCCAGATGAGATCATTCAGAATTCTACACCGTTTTGGGAAGATTTTGTTGTGGAAAAGTTCCTAGATCTGGCTCCTCATCTAGCAAAGTTTCACATGGTTCTTAACAAGATTTGGAATATGGAGATTCGACTACAAAGATCGAAGTCCATGAAGTTAATCCGACGACGATGATATTTAAGGTCTCGAGTCAGATAGCAAGGGAGAAGATCATTCGCAGTGGAATGTGGAATTTCGTTGGGGTTCCAATGATTTTATCAAAATGGAGTCCAACAACAGAGGAAGAGGATAGAAAGAAAGAATTCCTATGTGGGTTCTGATGTTAGGAATTTTCAAGACTCCTAAGGAAAATGTTGTAATATAGAAGATTGTCGAACCAATTCTGAGGGATTTAAAAGCACCGAGAATGCAAGTACTAGCTTAATCTAAGTGTGATCATGTGATTGATTGGTTTTTAAGGTCAACTATAACTAAAATGCAATAAAAGATATAACTTTGACAATGAAGATAAAGGAGAACTCATGGGTATAGGAAATTTGACCTTGGGTGATCAAGTTTCAATCTAAGGATGGCAAGCGATCAATTAAACTGTCTACCTTAGGCCTAGATACGATTCTAAACAAGCTCTATGTCTAGATGAATGTTCATTTACTACCATAACTCAAGCATCAAATGTCTTTGGTTGAATATTATGAAAGTAATCATTATGAATAGATCTATTAGCCACGTTAACACCTTTAACAACAAGTGTCCCTGGTAAAGACTGTTAAAAACTTAAGAGAGTTGACTCAGGCTTTTCATCGAACACTTTGTGAGTGGGAAATGTCTAGAGATCAAGCTTTGAGTAATCAATTCAAAAGAGGCATTATGGTTACTCTAATAAGCAAGAAACAAGAGAAATCTAACACTAAAACATCCTAGATTTAACCTAATCACCCTTAATCTCCTTAACCCATGAATTCAAAAGGTGATTACTCACTAATCTCCATGATTCCTCTTAAACCCATATTGGATTTCAGATTAATCATGTAGAGAAATATGGTGAGAAATCAACAAGAACACAAGATGAAAGCAATGAAATTTTGAATCAAAAGAAGTTTTTCTTCAAGAACAAAAGATAATCTGCCTCTGGTGGCTTACAACGTAGTTTTAATTAGGTTTCTGAAACTCAAAACATAAAAGACAAAAATTGCAAAAAGGTCCTCGAAACAAGTTTTTCGTCACATAAAAGACGCACAGCGGGGTCACAACCCCGCTGCCAAGACCCCTTGCCAAGCTCCTTCTTCTCACGACAAATGCGCGCGGCCCTCCTGTTAATGTAAGATAATCAAGCTATATCAAGTAGAACACACAGTAGTACATGGACAATTCTTCACAAGAAATACGACTAGATTAATCCTTTTAAAAGTACACAAAGTTCTTTCTAAAAGCAATTATTCAAGCAAGCTCAAGACAAACCTTGACTTGTTTGACTAGCCTTACACGTTCACAGACTTACAACAGTCTCTGAACTACTTAAATTTCTAGCCCCTAGATGCTTTGTCTCTCCTTNATTCAAGCAAGCTCAAGACAAACCTTGACTTGTTTGACTAGCCTTACACGTTCACAGACTTACAACAGTCTCTGAACTACTTAAATTTCTAGCCCCTAGATGCTTTGTCTCTCCTTCTCCGGACGTACAAAACCTCTCTTGCTAAAAGCTCTCTCCGTGTGTTGGTTTTCTTACAACACCTAGACCTCCTTTTTATATGCGGAGACGTCCTAGGTTTGCAAATCTAACCTTGATGGAAACTTTCCATTTCCGGTTCCTCAGCGAATAAGTGAATCTCCATTTTCTTCAAGATTCGATTGATTCTTCCTCAAGTCTTTCCTTTTTAAACGGGACTTCAATAACTCTCTTATTAATGCTCCCTCCAGAACTCGTGCTTCTCTTAATCACTCGTCTTGTAGTTGTAGTTCATGTCGCACTTCATGAACTACTTCCGCACTGCTAAATCACCATCTTGAACATACATCTTCAATCTCCCCCTTTTTAATTCGTTGTCTCACAAGTACCTGAAATGTAATGCCACGAAGAATCCAACCATACCAATAACAAATACCCTGCCTTCATGAAAGTAATAACTAAGATACTCGAGATTAAAAGCATACTTATATTATCCTAAAAAAAATCTGGAGCAAATAACAATAGATCCTTTTAAACAAAAGAAGTACATAAAAACAAGCTCCCCCATAAACCGAGATTGTCTTAAAACAAGGATAACATAAAGTTGCAGCAAGTGGTGCAACCAAAAACAACAGAAACATAAACTGCTCCCCCACAAACTTAGATCCTTCTACCACTCATTCTTCGTCAGTTTCTCCCCCTTCTTGTGAGCACACGGATTAAAAACCAATAAAGAAACAACCAAGTAATGAACACGGAAGAGGAATCATACCTGGAACCGAGTTCTGAAGCTCCTGAACAACCTCAACCAACGTCTGAAGAACCCGAGTTGTGTCCTGTAAGGCTGATTGCATATCAGTTCTGGTAAGAACACCCTAAGGAACAGCAATAGAGCCCAGTTCATACACGGAGACTCGGTGGGGTCTTGTTCTGGAGCTTGGTGTAGGAGTTGGTGAAGCAGATGCTGGCAGCTGAGACGAACGAGCAGACTTCCTTACTCTAACTTCCTCCTTGGCCTTTCCCTTAGCCTTGCGTTGCTCGTAAATATCTCCCACTCTTTTATCCTTCTTGTAGGCAATCGCACGATCCACTTTATCATCCGAGTGAGATGGCACCTGATGCTGCTTCTGAAGGAGTCCCATGGTTAGACGAGGAAAGATCAGCCACCGAGAATCATTCTTCTGTATTATCCCCAGATGAATGATTTGCTTGAATATCAGCTTTCCCATATCTACACGAATTCCGTGAGCCATCTTGTAGATCAATCTTGCACGGTTAAGGGACACATGTGTCTTGTGTGTAGATGGAATCCAGTTGTGAGCTGCGATGATCATGAGAGCTCCATAGCAAGGTGTCAGATCTGCTATGGTGAGATGGTCCCACTCCTTCCTAGTCCCATCAGTGAGGAAGTCTGCAAGAGCTGTGGCAGACACTTCATCCATGGTTGCCTCAATGTCTTCTTCTTCCTCAATAAGTGGGTCGAGACCCAGAGACTCATTGATAACCATCGGAGAGAACTTGTAGGAATGAGTGCAGACATTGACAATCACCTCTTCAGTGTCAGCTTCCACCTTGGTGTTTGGTAGCCCTGCATAAAACTCAGCCACAACTTGCTCAACAAAAACATCAAGAGAAGAGAGAGTAGATTCCATAGCCCCCTTTTGAATAACCGCCAAATAATCCCATTGATCTGTGTCCTCCATGTCTACTAGTCGCTCAGCAATCACCTTACGCTTCAAAAACAGATAATACCTTTTCTTTACCTCTCCACAAATGAGTTCAGCACTCTGCTCAATTGTTCTCTTGGACTTTCTCCGAGATAACGAAGTAGCTCCCTTTGCCACAGATGGAGACTCAGCTGACTCTCCCTTCTTCTGTCTCTTGGAAGAACGCAACCCCAGTCGCTTGAAGACACGCTTTTTCCTGCTTGATTTCTCAGAAGTATCTTCAGAGGTGGAGCCCAGAGAGATGGCATCCTTGTCTGGATTCTTATCGTCGTTTTGCTGACCCGACTCAGACGCAGCTTCACTTTCATTTTCCTGGATCAGAGTTGTCTCTTTAGCCACCGGCACCAACGGGAGAGGCGACTCATCACTTTCCTTCAGATCTGCTTGCAGCTTCGGGACACTTGTCGAAGTTCCTTGTTCAAGCTCCTTTGACGAGGTTGGAACCACATCTTTGGGGACATGCATTGACTTCTTAACAGCCTGAAGTGGATCTACTACAGCCACAGAAGTACCTTGATTGTCACCGCTGCCTTCGGACCCAGTCTTCTCTTGAGCCGTATTAAACGAGTCAATCTCTTCAGTTACCTCAGGGAGTGTTGCTGAGACTGGCAACTCATTTAGCGGAGGAATGGGCTCAGATGGACCATCAGAGAGTTGCATCCTGTGTGATTCAGCCTCTGCATGATCTTTGATCTTGGAACTTAAGGTGGCTTTAGTAGAGTTTGTTGGTTTAACCATCTTGATTCTTGTCGCTTTGGTAGAGATGGAGAGAATTCGGTGGCGGAGGCGAGTATTATAAGCTTCTTGAGCATGATGGAGATTTTCTAGGGTTGTTGTGATAACCCACCCATTAGGATAAAATGGCCGATAGCAATTGGTCGAGAAGATTGGTCGAGGTTCCACTTGGTGGTCGAGTCGCAGACGATAAGGGTCGATCGAGAGTTTCAAGTTCGAGATGGTCAAATAATGGATCGTGATTGAACAATGAGGCGATATAAGATGCTCTACCGTGTTATACAAAGTGTTAGATTGATCAGACGGCTGTTTTGGAAGCATAACATTTTTTAAGCACGACGGGTTAGAAGAACGACGGTTCTGAAGCTCGGCGTTTCTTAATCACGAAGTAATTTGCAAAACTTCGTAACTATCAGTATTATATTATTCGGAGACATAATCTTGGAAGCAGGACGGGAAGTAAACAGGATGGGAAGTAAGCACGGCGGGATCGAAGCATGACGGGAAATCCTGAAGTTAGGCGAAAACCCAAATTTTGATATCACGGGATTTTTTTGAGGAAGTCGGAGGCTCGGGAAATATTTTTCATCAAGGTCAAGAATTATTTGGAGTCTATCAAGATTATTTAGATCATCAGAATGGGAGCGGAAAAATATTCAGGAGTGATCGCGGGTCGAGAATTCACCGGAAAGGTCGAAATCGGGTAAATCAACCGAGAAGCTCGAGGTGGCTTGCTCAAAGGGATCAGGACGAGGTGTCAACCATTAAACCTGCTGAGTGTCAACACAAGAAGGAGGTGTAGCCATGCATGGAAGCAACACATGCAGCCATGCATGGAAGCAACACATGCAGCCATGCATGGAAGCAACACATGCAGCTTGACACACAGAAGCACGAGGTGTCACCGTATCTTCAACCAGCATGCGTATTGACACCCAATGGCCCGTGTGTCGCGATGCAAGCACTCCAGTCATGCAGCAAGAAATCTGGTCGTCCAGGCATGAGAGAGGTGTCACTTTGCATGAGTCCAGGCCATGCTGAAAGACATGTGGAGCATGAGGTGTCGCGACGCATGCGTCCGGAGCCATGCGAAGCGACACACAGGCTGCCACACGGCTTGCTTCCGATTGGTTGTTGTCTCCTATAAATAGACCACGACCCCCTTCCATTTCTTCACATCCAGACCACACCAAAGACACTCCAAAACGTGAGAGAGAGAAAGAGAGAGAGAGAAAGTTAGGGTTTTGATAGTTTCCGAGCTTTTTCGAGAGTTTTAGAGAGTTCTCGAGGTCAGTTCCCTACTGATTTTGAGTTAGTGCTTAGGGAAGGCTCTGTCCAAATCAATCCGTCCACTCTAGTATTATTCTCTGATGATGAAGTGGAGGTGCTGTCCCAGATCAGTCGAAGTTCTAAAGCCCGATCTACGAAGTAGGCAAGTTCTGCCCAATCGACGATTCTCTATGATTGTAACGCGGAAGCGCTGCCCAAATCAATCAATCCAAGGCAGACATTTTCTTCTACAATCAAGGGGAGGTTCTGTCCAAGTCAAGATCAGTCCAGTCCAGTCCATTCAAGTCGACCAGGTTGGGTTTGGCCGAGTCCTCTCCGATCAACGAGTTGCTTATCGGCATAGAACATACACCTGGTTGATAGTGTAACATGCAGTACTAAGTGCCTCAGCCCAGAACTTCTTTGCTATCTTATTCCCATGAAGCATAGCTCTACCCATATCCTGAAGTGTTCGATTCTTTCTTTCGACTACCCCATTATGATGTGGAGTCCTTGGTGCTGCGAACTGTCTTGCAATACCCTTTGTCTCACAGAAGCTGGCCATTGTCTCATTCTCGAATTCACCTCCATGATCACTGCGTATCTTATTGATTCCTCCTTTCTCATTTATAAGCTGAAGTGCCCAAATCTTGAAGGTTTCAACTGTTTCAGACTTTTCTCGGATGAATCTTACCCATGTGAACCGGGTGAAGTCATCAACTAGTACAAACACATATCGTTTCCCTCCAAGGCTTTCAGTCTGCATTGGACCCATAAGATCCATGTGCACCTGATCCAGTGGTGCCTTTGTTTGTACCTCAGGTACCTTCTTGTGCTGTACCTTCACCTGCTTTCCTTGATTGCATGCTCCACACACCATGGTTTCATCAATCTTCAGTTTTGGCACTCCTTGAACCATGTCTTTATGCACCAAGTTGGTTAAGTTCCTGACATTCATATGCCCCAGTCTTCGATGCGTGCTGACATGCATCTGACATTCTTCTCCCATAGATAGCAGTTGTTCCCTGAACGAGTTCGCTATAGAACTGTCACCCCATACTGGTTAATGGCTCGACAATCTATTGCTGAGAATACCACCGTTAGCCCTTCATCACACAACTGACTCACACTTATCAAATTTTCCTTGAGCCCCTTGATGAAGTATACATTACCCAACTTTGGTGATTCAGAACTCCTTGTAGTACCTTTACCTTGTATTACTCCATATCCACCATCTCCAAATGTGATCTTTCCTCCTTTCACATTTGAAACCTTGTCCAGATACTCAATATTTCCATTCATGTGCCTTGAACATCCACTGTCAAAGTACCATGGCTCATCTGAATCTGAATCATCTGAAACTCGCGCCATGTTACATGAGAAGGTACTTGTTGTACTGGCCGGTGTGTGTCGATATAGATCGGCTTTCTTCATCCATCCTCGAGAAGTCTCCCCAATTCTGAAGATCTTGCATTGTTTCCATGCTTGTCTTACTCTCTCAAGATACTTGTAGCAGTTTCTCTTGTAATGTCCATACTTTCCACAGAAGAAACACCCAGTCAATTGTTTCACATCACTTTGTGCATTACTTCCTTCAGCATGAGCGAAGCCTCCTGACACAAATCATGTAGTACTTGATGTGTTACTTCCTCTTCCTGTGTATCCAAGTCCCATATGAGATATCTCAGTTCTGCCCATACTCAATATCTTATCTAGTTGCTTGGTTCCAGTGAGCATCCTAATCTTCTTGTATTGTTGTTCAAGTTCATTCCGAAGATCAGCCGTCTTCTTCTTTTCAGCAATCACTTCTTCACGCAGTTCCTCTGCTTGCTTAGCCAGAGTTAACTTTTCTCTAATCAGGTTAACACTCTCCTTGGCTATCTCGACCTCTCTGAGTAAATCATCACGGAGCTTAGCAACTTCTTCTTCCAGCTGAGTCTTTTCCTTTCATAATACCTGATTTTCCATCCCAAGTCTGACCAGTGCGTCACGAACTTCCTTGTAGCTTTCATCTAGTTCCCCAGCCGATTCTGCATCACTTTCAGAATCAGAGTCACATTCCACTATCCCAAGAAACGCCACAAAGTTATTCACTTCTTCTTCACTATCACTGTCTGAGTCACTGTGATTGACCCCGGTCATGGACTTCTCTTGTTTTCGTCTTCCATCAGCTTCACACTCAGCTTGAGTGTGTCCATACCCTTTGCAACCATGACACTGGAATTCTCTCCTCTTCACAGTTGGACATTCAGTTTTGTAGTGACCAAAACCTTTGCAATCATAACACTTTGCATCACTCCTTCTTGAATTCTTGTCTGGTTCAGTGCCTTTCTTACTTGAAGTGAATTTTTTTTTCCCTTGCTCTACTTTGCGTAATGCTCTGTCAAAACTTCTAACCAACAGACTCACTGGATCATCATCTTCCGTCTGCTCTTTTTCAACTGAGGCAAGCGCAATCCCTTTCTGTTCTTTTTTTTCACCAGACACCTCCATCTCATGAGCTTGAAGCATACCAACTACTTCATCGAACGTTATCTCATCAGTGTTTAGTGACACACTCATAGCTGCTTTGTAAGCCATGAATCTTGCCGATAAGCACCTCAGAAATTTCTTCAAGAGTTTCTTTTCTTTGTACTTCTTCCCAAGGGTGAGTGCTTCTTGTGCAAGCGAGCTGAGCTTGGAACTGAAGTCACCAATAGACTCATTCTCTTCCATCTTGATTTCTTCAAAACGTGTTGCCAGCATGTCTTTCCTAGAACTCTAGACCTTCAGTGTTCCTTCAAAGTGTCTTTGCAGAATATCCCACGCATCTTTTGCTGCCTCACATCCCTGAATCAGTTCAAACTGCTTTCTCGCCACACTACAGTGAATGACCGTAAGAGCTCTTGCATTGTATTTAGCCATCTTATTCTCATCATCTGTCCAGAGCTCTTCATTCTTAGGAACATCTTTCCCGTCATCACCCCTTGCAACCGGTGGAGACCAACCAGATTCCACATCTTTCCACGCCAATGGGTCAATACCCTTGATGGTAGCCTTCATGCGTGCTTTCCAGAACCCATAGTTTCCTACTTCAAGGATCACATTTGAATTTTTCACCAGTTCTTGATAGATTTCCATCTTACTCCGCAGGATCTTACCTGTTTAAGATAAACACAGATACCCGCTCTGATACCACTTGTTAATGTAAGATAATCAAGCTATATCAAGTAGAACACATAGTAGTACATGGACAATTCTTCACAAGAAATACGACTAGATTAATCCTTTTAAAAGTACACAAAGTTCTTTCTAAAAGCAATTATTCAAGCAAGCTCAAGACAAACCTTGACTTGTTTGACTAGCCTTACACGTTCACAGACTTACAACAGTCTCTGAACTACTTAAATTTCTAGCCCCTAGATGCTTTGTCTCTCCTTNATTCAAGCAAGCTCAAGACAAACCTTGACTTGTTTGACTAGCCTTACACGTTCACAGACTTACAACAGTCTCTGAACTACTTAAATTTCTAGCCCCTAGATGCTTTGTCTCTCCTTCTCCGGACGTACAAAACCTCTCTTGCTAAAAGCTCTCTCCGTGTGTTGGTTTTCTTACAACACCTAGACCTCCTTTTTATATGTGGAGACGTCCTAGGTTTGCAAATCTAACCTTGATGGAAACTTTCCATTTCCGGTTCCTCAGCGAATAAGTGAATCTCCCTTTTCTTCAAGATTTGATTGATTCTTCCTCAAGTCTTTCCTTTTTAAACGAGACTTCAATAACTCTCTTATTAATGCTCCCTCCAGAACTCGTGCTTCTCTTAATCACTCGTTTTGTAGTTGTAGTTCATGTCGCACTTCATGAACTACTTCCGCACTGCTACATCACCATCTTGAACATACATCTTCACCTCCTACCCTGCTGCGTGGGTCTGCTGTGGTCTGGGCCGACCCCCTGACTCCGCTGCATGACCCCGCTCCGGCTGGTGTTGCTTGCAGTGACCTCTTGACTCCGCTGTGGCTGCTCCGGCTCGCCAAATGACACCTTTTTGCACTTTCTTTTGGCACATAATTGATCCCAAACACCTCCAAGAACTCCATAGCATGTTCCACCACCTGATAAAGACAAATGAATGAAAAATGCAACCTAAGAGTGCCTAAATCTAATCTATATGCTCAACATGAACAAGAATGCAAGGTTAAAACCAAGTAAATATGCAACATATCAACTCCCCCAAACTTGTCCTTTACTTGTATTCAAGTGAACTTTCAAGGACTTATGGAAAGAGAGGTTTGAAGGTGGGAACTCATAACCAAGAGAAACACATCTAAGAGCTCAACTCAACATCCTAAAGAGACATTCCAAGTAGCATGAACACACTCTCTTATCACACTCTAGCTTCTATAGGCCTATCAAAACATTCTTATGCCTTTAAACAAGATGCAATACTCTTCAACTTACAAGTCTTTGAACCAGATCTCACATTAGTTCACACACACACACACACAAAGTGAAGTCTCACAAATGGGCACATGATCTCAATCATTTGGCTAGGCAAGCTATAGGTCTAATGAGAATAAAAAGGAGGGTTCAGATGCATCATTTTTAGTGACTATCACTCAAGAACGAGGAGCTTGATCATTGCGCAAAATTTATCTAAGACTAGAGGCAACTCATGCATACACAGACTTATTCTCATCATTCTATCATTTTCCTAAGTGATCACAATTTCTAACCCTTTCTTTCTTCATCTCATATCCCAAATAGCCTTTGCTCACATCACTCACCCAATGAACAAGTTCTTCTCTCCCTTTTTTTTTTATTTTAGCATAACCAACTAGGGACTCATCACAAGCTTTCTACTTTGTAACTCCAACTCTTCTTCTTTACACATCTCCTCCCCCAAACTTATTTCTTTGTTTCTTTTTTTTTTTATAGGAAGGGTTCCTTAACACACAATCTATAGCTTCTTTTTCTTTCTTTTAGTCCCTAATGGCTTTCTTCTTTTCTCAAAACACATTTTAGCAAAACTTTCTCGTGATTACTCAATCAAAACCCACTCATTATCCTAGATGCTAGCTCAAAAGAGGTTCCTATGCTAGTAAGAGATGAGAACAATCCTATGTCGCCTCCAATACTCTCAAGATTTTGCACATGACAAGCTATAAAAAGAAGGCCTCACTCATGCAAATCAAGTGTTTGGTCTCAAAAGAATGGCTTGGGTTCAAGTTAAGGGTGTGGAGTACCATTTGGGTTAACAAAAGAGTGGTGAAAATGGAATAAGATAACCCAAATGTGTATGAGATCCCTGATCAAGTATGCAAGTGCCCATATGCAAGGGAGATTAAGTTCATTAAGCCAAAATTCAGATTGGAGCTGGTTTCAAGAACAATGTCAATTTAAAGCAAGCAAACATGTTTCAAGAAGAGTTTTCAAGGCTCGAAGCGTGCAAGGCTTTCAAGAGATGCTCAAGCTACTTGATGTGTCTAACTAGGGTGTCACTTTGAGCTCTTGACAAGTGTTCTTCACAAGATGTTTTAAAATCATTGTTCCCTATGCAAGTGAATGCAATCTATATGACTCTCCTAAAAGTGCAAATGATGCAACCTACATGATCTTTATTTTGGTTTTTTCAGTTTTTCGATTTTTTTTATCAAAATCATCAAAGAAAACATGATTAGACACTTGGTACCTCCCCCAAACTTAAGTCACACAGTCTCTGTGTTGTTAAGTTGAGAGAAATACCCAAAGGAAAGACTAATATGCAAAAAAAAACTGGTATATACAATGGAAGGTGGTGGAATACCTGCTAGTAGGATTGTGTAGAGGGAGATTTTCCCTCCTCGTCGTCCTCAGGTGGTAACTCTTCAAGGTGCTCATCAGCAGGAGTGCCCATCTCTTCAATGGAGTAGGCTTGTCCGAACACAGTTGGTTTCTTCAGTTTCCCCTTGATGTGAAAGTGGAGGATATTCTCTTTACCCAAATGGAGATCAATCTTGCCTTCCTTCACATTAACAATAGCTCATGCGGTAGCTAAGAACGGCCTTCCTAGAATCAATGGGTCTTGAGCCTCCTCACCCATCTCAAGCACCACAAAGTCCGTAGGTATTTCATACCTTCAAATCTTCACAGGGAGGTCCTCTAAGATGCCCACATGGTACTTCACTGAACGATCAGCTAACACCAGAGAGAGTCTACACTTCTTGTACTGAGTGAATCCAAGCTTCTTTGCAACAGACAAAGGCATCAAGCTGACACTAGCTCCCAAATCGCAGAGACATTTCTCAAATACCATAGGTCCAAGAGCACAAGGTAGTGTGAAGCATCCTGGATCCTCTAACTTCTCTGGAACATCAAGCCTCTGGATGATGGCACTGCACTCATGAGTAAGAATCATCATGCCTTCCATCTCCTTCTTCTTTGCAGCTACAACATCTTTCAGGAACTTGTTGTATTGAGGAATCAACATGAAAGCATCAATGATGGGCATTGCAACCTGAGCTTCACTCATTTGCTTCTCAAACAGAGCCTTGTACTTCTCTAGCAGCCGCTTCTTGAATCTACCAAGGAATGGAAGTTTGGGTTCATATGGGGGAGGAACATAAGGTTTCTCACTAGCTGGAGCAGCAGCTTCACTATCTTGTACTATTTTCTTCTCTTCTCCAACCTTCCCTTTACCTTTAGCTTCCATAATCTTCTCCAAGATCTCATCATTGATCTTCTCATCAACAATTACCACATCATCATCTACGTTGATGGCCACCTCCTCACCTAGTTTCTCAGCATCCTTGGTGAGGGTTCTAGGAGGTAACTTCTTACCACTCCTAAGGGTGATAGCTTTGGCCTCCTTGGGGTTTTGGTCAGATTTTCTTGGTAGAGATCCTTGCTGGCGATTTTGGTGAGTGTTCATGGAAGCAAACTGATTCTCTAAATTCTTGACTGTAGAAGCAAGGTATGAGAATTTGTTGTTGAGTTCATTATAGCTCCCATCAATCTTGGAATGAAGGTTCTTCAACTCATAACCAACATGCTTCTCACTTCTAGTTTGAGATTCCAAGATTTGTTTCAGTAAGGCATCAGTGCTGCTCTCTTAAGGAGCATAGGAACCGTGAGAGGGGTTTTGCTGATGCTGATAACCACTTTGTTGGTTGTTGGGGTAGGATTTTTGTTGGTAGTTGTTGTACTGAAAGTTGGGCTCCTTTTTGTACCAGCTACCACTGTTGTTGATGAAACACAACTCTTCTTGACCTTCCAAACCCTCAACCTCATTCACTGTAGGTGGATTTTCCTACTTAGAGTTACCAACCCACAGTAGCTGTCAAATTTGTCCAAGTGATCAAATGGGTCTTCTACAGGCAAACCCATGATACTTGTTGTTCTCAATCACATTGAGGAGTCCTGGTTTGACCTTAAATTTGTTGGCCTCCACAGCTGGTGCTCTGATTTCCAATCTATTGCCATGAAGGTTTGGCGGTCATAGGTGCCAATAGGGCGAGCTGGGCGGGCTGGGTGAACTGGTGGGTTTTGCTTGTTGACGTTAACCGGTGGGTCCATGTCAGTATCCAACCTCTTTTGCTGAGCTTGTTGCTCTGCTTGTTTTTTCTGTCTTGCAATCTCTCTTTCAAACGCTTTGATATTGGAAGTCTTGGAACAAGGTTTGTTGTGCCTTTGCTCCTCAAGTTCATACACCTGAAATCCAAAGAGGTATGAAGATAAAGAATCAGTAACAAAATAAAAGAAAAATGACTTAGTCTCAAGCAAGTGACTAAATCTCAATATTTCAATCTACTCAGAATTTGGCAACGGCGCCAATTTGATGTTAGGAATTTTCAAGGCTCCTAAGGCAAATGTTGTAGTATAGAAGATTGTCGAACCAGTTCTGAGGGATTTAAAAGCACCGAGAATGCAAGTACTAGCTTAATCAAGTGCGATCATGTGATTGATTGGTTTTTAAGATTAACTATAACTAAAATGCAATAAAATATATAACTTTGACAATGAAGATAAAGGAGAACTCATGGGTATAGGGAATTTGATCTAAGGATGGCAAGCGATCAATTAAACTGTCTACCTTAGGCCTAGATACGATTCTGAACAAGCTCTATATCTAGATAAATGTTCATTAACTACCATAACTCAAGCATCAAATGTCTTTGGTTGAATATTATGAAAGTAATCACTAGGAATAGATCTATTAGCCATCTTAACACATTTAACAACAAGTGTCCCTGGTAAAGACTGTTAAAAATTTAAGAGAGGTTACTCATGCATTTCATCGAACACTTTGTGAGTGGGAAATGTTTAGAGATCAAGCTTTGAGTGATCAATTCAAAAGAGGCATTATGGTTACTCTAATAAGCAAGGAACAAGAGAAATCTAACACTAAAACATCCTAGATCTAACCTAATCACCCTTAATCTCTCTAACCCATGAATTCAAAAGGTGATTACTCACTAATCTCCATGATTCCTCTTAAACCCATAATGGATTTCAGATTAATAATGTAGAGAAATGTGGTGAGAAATCAACAAGAACACAAGATGAAAGCAATGAAATTTTGAATCAAAAGAAGTTTTTCTTCAAGAACAAAAGATAATCTGCCTCTGGTGGCTTACAACGTAGTTTTAATTAGGTTTCTGAAATTCAAAACATAAAAGAAGAAAATTGCAAAAAGGTCCTCGAAACAAGTTTTTCGTCACATAAAAGACGCACAGCGGGGTCACAACCCCGCTGCCAAGAACCCACTGCCAAGGTCCATCTTCTCAGGACAAATGCACGCGGCCCTCCTACCGCGCTGCGTGGGTCCGCTGTGGTCTGGGCCGACCCCCTGACTCCGCTGCGTGACCCCACTCCGGCTGGTGTCGCTTGCAGCGATCTCTTGACTCCGCTGTGGCTGCTCCGGCTCGCCAAATGACACCTTTTCACTTTCTTTTGGCACATAATTGATCCCAAACACCTCCAAGAACTCCATAGCATGTTCCACCACCTGATAAAGACAAATGAATGCAAAATGCAACCTAAGAGTGCCTAAATCTAATTTATATGCTCAACATGAACAAGAATGCAAGGTTAAAACCAAGTAAATATGCAACATATCAGGTTCACTTGGAGAAAGTTCCGCTTCATATGTATTCGTCGGAAGGGCTTAGTTTCATCACTAGTGCAGTAGGATTGCCAATGAAACCTCACCCGGAAACCACTACTTGTACAAATCACAGCTAGGCAATTTTTTTTGTGAGAGTTGATGTCTCCAAAGTTCTACCAAAAAAATCACCTTCTCAAAGGATGGTAAGCAATTCACTGTGAAATTCTATTATCCATGGTTGTTAGCTAGGTGTAAGCACTGTGATAAATAGGGACATAGTGAAGCAGTGTGTGCTAAAAAGGGGAAGGGTAAGAAGATCAGGAATGATTCCCGATCTCCGGCTCATGAAAAAGGAAATAGTGGGGTGAAAGTTTCTAGCCCTAAAAGTGTAGTAAAGGTCTCGATAGCTGCTACATGAAGTGTTGGAAGGGTGGTTGAAGATAGGATAAGTATAGAGGAAATTGAGGGGGTGATAAATAACAATACTGATAAGTATAATAGTACGAAGCATGATGATGGAGTCACTGGTACTATTGGGTGGCCTAGGGTTTCACCAGCGAAAACAAGAAGGTCTTTATTCATATCAAAATAGAAAGAAGTAAAGATCTCTGCATCTAAATTTTCTGTGCTGAGTATGGTTGTAGCTGACGAGGAGAGTTTTTAGATGATGAAAAACTAATGACAGAAGTGGAGGATGGAAATGATGGAAATGAGGAGATGGAGATAATGGAAAGTGATCTAGTGGAAGAAAAAATATTAGATCAACGATTCAGGAGGAGATTAAAGCAGGGTCGAGAAGAGGTAGGAAGCCAAAGGCCCTGGATGCAAATCTAGGGAGGAGCTTGTTGGGGTCAAAATCGGTACGACAGAATCAACAGCCAAAACTCCCCGCAAAAATATAAAAGAAATCGTTTTATAAAACTCGAGAATCATTTTATAAAACTCTAAGAATTGTTTTATAAAACTCGAGAAATCGTTTTACAAAACTCAAAGAATCGTTTTATAAAACTCGAGAATCGTTTTATAAAACTTAAGGAATTGTTTTATAAAACTCGAGAATCGTTTAATAAAACTTAAGAAATCGTTTTATAAAACTCGAGGAATCATTTTATAAAACTCGAGAAATCTTTTTATAAAACTTAAGAAATCATTTTATAAAACTCGAGGAATCGTTTTATAAAACTCGAGAAATCGTTTTATAAAACTCGAGAATCGTTTTATAAAACTCGAGAAATCGTTTTACAAAACTCGAGAATCGTTTTATGAAACTTGAGAAATCAATTTATAAAACTCGAAGAATCATTTTATAAAACTCGAGAATCATTTTATAAAACTCGAGAATCATTTTATAAAACTCGAAGAATCGTTTTATAAAACTCGAGGATCGTTTTATAAAACTCGAAGAATCGTTTTATAAAACTCGAGAATCGTTTTATAAAACTCAAAGAATCATTTTATAAAACTCGAAGAATCGTTTTATAAAACTCGAGGATCGTTTTATAAAACACGAAGAATCATTTTATAAAACTCGAGAATCATTTTATAAAACTCGAAGAATCGTGTTATAAAACCGCGAAAAAACCGAAATCGCCGTAAAACGCGAACTAGTCTCGTCCCGCCTAGCTCGCCCAACGGCGAACTAAGCCAGCTGGCTTAGTTCGCCGTTGGGTGAACTAGAAGCTTCCCGGACAGTTCGCCGACCGGCAAGCTGGACTGGTCCGGCTCGGTTCGCCGTACGCCGAACCGACCATCCTGAGCCTCGATCTCCTGCATCCCCGATTCGAAACTTACGTCCTTCGACACGATCGCGTTCCAAACCACGGTCGAAATGTCTCCCGTTTCGTCTCGATAAATACCGTAAAACTTTGTTTTCTCGAAAAGAACTCGAGGAAATCGTATAAAATGGCAACAGATAAACGAGACACTGAACATTGCCTAAACTATACGATTTATTCAAGATTTTTCGTTAAAGTCATAAAAAACGCGTTTTGCATAAAAACGTCGAGAAAATCGTAAAAAACGGCAACGATTAACCGAGAAGCGAACGTAGCTAAACTTTACGATTAACTCGGGAATTTACTAAAAACGGCATCGGATCAGGAAACGATCTCGTATAAAGTCGTAAAATGGATTTATCGTAAAACGACCCGAAAGGTCTTAAAACGCGATAAAAGCCCATCTCGCAATCTTAACGAAATCTAACCCGAAGATACGATAACGTTTTGATGGTTTACTCGCAGAAGAAAGATAAATGTCAAGTTTGAAGATAAATGGCAAGTTTGAAGATAAATAGAAGATTTCCACGGGAAAAAAAGAAGGATCAAGATAAATGGAAGATTCCCGCTAAACTCGAATTTGGGCGAAATGGAAAGGCTAAAACCGCCTAGGAGGGGATTATATAAGCAAGAGGCATAGGGCAGAAGCAGGGACACAATTTTCAGAGCTTTCACCACCAAACTTAGCATTTAGGAATATTTCCGTTTTCTGTTAGCGAGCTGCGTCTCAACTAGGGTTTTCGGTCTTAGACTTCTAGAGTTAGGAATTTCGCCGACGGCTCACGCAGCTAAGGCCACTCTCATTGTAGCAGTTCTTACACCGATTCGGAATAAAAACCTTCTTCCTCTCGATTTCGTTCATTCATACTTTAATTTTAAGTTCATCGTTTTTCTTAATTCTTGTTGTGCGGTTCTGCAGATAGCCGAGTCCTCTGGAAACTTAGGGTTTACTCAAAGTTTCCTTATTTACGATTTATTGACCGTAGGTGAATTTCGGTTCCCACAGTTTGGCGCTAGAAGAAGGGGGGGTCGGATTTATCTTATACCGAAGCCGTAACATGTCCAACGAAGAAATGATGACTGGTGACCAACAAACTCGCAACGAACGCGACAACGTTGACAAAACACCACCACCACAAGATGCGTCCGCGGCCAACGCTACAAACGCTAACGCCGAGACCATCGAAAAGATGCTTTCCCAGTTTAACAAAAAATTGGAAGAGCAGGAAAAGCTCATTGGTTCGCTCGCAAAACGGGTTGAAACCCTAACTGCAAAAACCAGAGCAATTCGCCCCCGCAGAACTACCAAGATCCGCGGAAGGAGGCTCGATTTTGCGACTCCTATGGATCGCCCCAGAACCGAGCAGGGTAACTTACCGGAGAAGGATTCCGGAAAAGATAACCCTGACGCGACGCTAAACGAACCGGAAAAACCTCCTAATCACGAACAGGAGACCGAGGGGGACGGCATCGAAAGGTTGAACCTGGAAACAAGCGACCAAGCCGACTCATCAGACGAAGATGCTGACGTCCATCTTAGGAGAAGAAAAACTCGCAGTCCTCCACCGGAGTCTTCTCCCGAGCGTTCTCTTACTGGAGACGAGGAGGAACTCGACTTTGCGCGATACGCAAAAACTGCCGAGGAGCGATCTCCGGCTACTCGCAGCAAACGCCGACGAGGTCGGAAAAATGCTGGCGATCTGACCGAGATTCGAGATCTCCGCGAGTACATCACTAAAACGGTCGCAGCGGTAAAAGCGGTGAAATCTCAGATTCATCACGCTACCAGCACCGCACCCGAAATTGATCGGCTACTGTACGAATCTCGGAAACGCCCTTCACGGCTCGCATCACCGAGGTCAAGCTGCGCGATCCCGGGAACTTAAGGTAGCGTCTTACGATGGGGCGTCTGATCCCAAAGCGCACCTACAGGCCTTCCAGATCACCATGGAACGAGCCAAACTCAAGGATCACGAAAAGGACGCAGGTTACTGCCATCTTTTCATCGAAAACCTAGAAGGAGCAGCGCTCGAGTGGTTCGCAAACTTAGGCGGAATTCGATCGGAAGTTTCCGCCAACTCGCCTCCGGATTCCTGAAGCAGTACTCGATGTTCATCAACCCGGAAAACTCCGACGCTGATCTCTGGAGCTTGTCGCAAAAGGAGGACGAATCTCTCCGCGATTTCATGAGTAGATTCAAACTCGTCATGGCTAGGGTTAGCGGAATCAGCGACAAAGACGCCATCAACGCATTAAGGAAATCGCTCTGGTTCAAATCGAATTCCGCAAATGGATAACTCTCGAGAAACCGCGGACGATCAAGGACGCGCTCCATAAGGCTACCGATTATATAACCATCGAGGTGGAGACTAAAATCCTGTCCGAAAAGCATAAGCCGACGAAAACATCCGCAAAGGATAACGCGTCCGAGCAGAAGCAGAAAAAGAAGAACTCTCGTAACGACAAGTTCGTCTATCACGAGGGACAGGATCTCCAAGGGGCGCCTAACTACGCCATTAATTCCGGATCAGAACAAGGACGAACTACAGGTAACACGTGGACGAGAAATTTGAATTACGATGAGAATACTTTCTGCGACCTCCACAAAACCCGTGGACACTCTACTGTGAACTGTAAAGTCCTCAGCGCCAGGCTTGCCGCAAAACTGATAGCGGGAGAACTCTCTGAGATATCCAGCGTCAAGGATCTCATCCGCGACTCAGACCGCCTCCCGAAAAATGACAGGAACTCGCGAGCGGAAACTCCGACTCAGGGGAACCAGTCGGGCGAAAAACGTGGACGAAGGCAAGACGAGAAGGGTAACAACGCTAACCGCCGAAAAATCAACATGATTATCGGTGAATCGCAATATTACAACGACACCGTCTCCTCTATCAAATCCTACCAACGCAAAGCCAAAACCGGCTCGAGTTGGAAGGTGCCGTCGGATGATACTCCAAAAGGGGTAATCTAATTCGACGACGCTAAAACCGGCACAATCGACCAACCTCATGCCGATCCCCTTGTCATCGACTTAGTGATAAGCGATTTAGAAGTCGCTCGAATCCTGGTCGATACCGTAAGTACCGTCAACGTGATCTTCCGCAACACGTTAGCACGTATGGGAATAGAACTCACGGAAGTCAAACCTATTCCAAAACCGTTGACCAGTTTTTCCGGTGAGACATCAATGACGTTGGGATCAATCCGGCTACCGGTGGCAGCCAAAGAAGTGATGAAAATCGTCAACTTCGCGGTAGTCGATTTCCCGGCCATCTACAATGTGATCATGGGCACGCCTTGGATAAATTCCATGAAGGCAGTTCTATCGACTCACAATTAGGCATCAAATTTCCGACTCCTACGGGAATCGCAGCAATTTGGGGATGCCAAAGACAATCACGATCATGCTTCCTGGCCGAACACAAGCTGCGGAAACTGGCGGTCGCAATCGTGAAACCAAAACGGGCAAAGGTTACGCCACCGCCCGAGGAAGACGACCCAAAGCAAGCAACGGTAGAGAAACAACAAGTTTCTGCACCTATCACTTCCACCCAGCCGGAGGAGACAAGCCCGAACAAAGACATCGATCCAGCGACTGAAGCAATCGAAAAGTCTGCAACAGCCAAGTAAGCATACTCGCACAAACAATAAAGACTACGAGATGGCTTGATTTCTGAAAGGAATACGTAGGCAGCTCGCCTAAAAGACGAGTTCAGCTATCCCACTTCCAAAACGGGGAGGGGGGGAGTGGGTGAGTATACGAGCATTCGTATACTCCCAAATTTTTAGAACTTTCGCTTTGTAATCGAAAAATTTTCGAAACTTTTTTAATAAAGACAAAGTTAGAATATTATAAAATATCCGCTACTATCGAAAACGCAAAAAAAGAACAAATTCCAAGCATCCGGAAATTACTTCCGCAGCAACAACTACTTAATCGTTTCTATGAAACTTGTACATCAAAATGGTTTCGGAAAGAATCGGCGAGACGTCGCCTAGATTCTCAAGAAAAATATTCCCTTAAGTCCATCCGCGACTATAAAAACACTAACGCTCGGCGATTGGCCCCGTCGAGCACGCTAGCCGTCCTAAACAAATGCATCGACCTATTGGTCCGCATACATCCGACTAGGATAAAATAGCGGAGCTATAAAAGAAATCCAAATTTTTGGTCAGCACTTCCGGGAAACTTAGAAATTGTTCCCGGTGAGATGCTCGATTCCAACCATACGAATCGTATAAGCCGAGAACCTATCGCGGATTCTAAATCGGTATGGAGTCAGGTTAAAATCGCAACAGGCAAAACGAAAGCCGACTAGTCATCGCATAGCCTCAATCCGAAAGTAAACCTAGGTCTTGCTCTAAACCCAGCACACTGGTCTCTAACGTCTCAAGGCATGAATCGAGATCCTAAAGGCATGTCTCTTCGCCCACATCTAAACACTCGCGAAAATCGAAACCTTCCGAGTTAACGAACCGGACAATTTACACCAAGAATTAGATGCGAGATGACAACTCGTATTCTTCCCTCTACATCTAAAAACAAAACACAAATTTCATACTTAGAAAATATTTCCTATTAGAAAGTCTTCAAATACACACCACCCAGCGGTAGGGATTCAAAGCCACCAACGGCCAGTCCCGAAAAAACAACAACGAAATCATAAAAGCAATAACATCACACACTGAAGTCATCAAACGCGGACTGGTCAACTTCGCCCTCTACATCCGAGATCCCATGTCCGACCTCGACCGAATCCGGCGACACCACAATGGGGTTCCACTGATCCCACATGTGCTTCCCGAGATTGACGGACTCGCTCTTCTTCTTCTCTCTCTTAGCCAGACGCGCTTTCTGCTTTGCAATCACAACCTCATACGAATAGTCCAGGTCCTGGGTAAGATGCAAACCCCACAGCTACGCCCCGAACGCTCGCGGAAATCGCCATTCGCCCTTTGCGCATCTTCGAATTCCGTATAAAGAGGCACGGACCGCTCACGGCGAGCCATGAACTCCGCAGAAACCTCTCTTTTACCCACTCTACGAGCACGACGAACCATCATGTCGGAAAGATCTAAGCTTCGAATTGATTCAGCTTCATACTCCTCTCTCACACAAGCGGCCTCCCTTGCGGCTAAATCCTGGGCGCGAGAGAAACTGGCATCGATCTCCTCTTTGAGACGAGCAGCCTCCGCCTCCGCAGCTGCAGCCCTAGACTCGACCCTGCGAAGTTCTGCGCTATTCGCGTTCACCGCTTCGTTCATAAAGCGAAGACCCCGCAAAACGGGAAAATCATCCTTTATAAAAACGAAAGAGGCGACCGCGTATGACTCCGAGATAAAGCAAAATAGACAAACCTTGTTAAAAAGCCTCGACGCGTTCGCAAGTGGTGTGTCAACCGGTTCTCGGGACGACATCTCGGTCGGATCAAATTCGGAGGCTGAAAAGTCAATAAGATCTTCGATATTGATATCATCGTCAAACGCTCACCACGACCAATCGAAATTTCTCTGTCCTGCGGAGATCTGGATCTTTCCCTCTCTTCCGCACCATCTTTCGCCTCAACCTCAGTATAACTGTCCCGAGAAAACTGGATGAATAATAGGCAACGGCACGACGGATCCTTTCCGGAGAAAAGTATCCCCAATGAAGCGGGCCGCCACGAAGAAGGTTCATGACCTCCGGAAAATCCTCAAGCATCAGCTTGCAAAGGGTAGGCACTGCGAAACGCACGAAAAGGTTAATATATATATATATATATATATATATATATACGGATATGAAGATCACGTCAATAGAATACCAGTTGTCACCCACGCGGTCCTAAACAAAGGAATACAACTCTCCTCCACTGATGCACTATCAATTTTGACATAGAAGAATCGGTCGGTCCAATCGTGATCATTCGAGGCAAGCCCGCCGATAACCGTCATTTCTCGCCGAGGGGCCAGGTAAAAGCCGCCCCCTCTTCCTTTGAATGTCAACATAGCCGAAAGATAGTCCGCGTCAAGGGGACATTCCGCGTTCGTATCCTAGTACCAAGATTCCAATAAGTTGCTGCAATCCACTAGGACGTAGCTGGCTGAACGGTACACCAAACATATCCAAGAACTCGACAATGCCTCGAGGAATAGGGAACCACAGCTGCAGTTCAACAGAAAGGTTTCATAGCATGAAAAATAACCAGGAGGCGGATTCTCAGCATCCTGACCTTAGACTGGGAGGAAAAACTGTACCGACTCAGGGACCGCACGGATATTCCTCAAATCTCTGAGAGAATCGATAGTGCTCGTACTCGGACCGATCGTTTTCTTCCGATGTCTATCCTTCTTCGGAACCCAGAAACTCGTAGGCGGCACCGCGGCGGCCTTCAAGGCTGAACAGTATTCCGAAAACTCTTTCTTAGTCGTGGAAAAACGCCGAAAGATCGGCCTGGGAAGGGGACAACCACCAGGCACATCGAGGTCGCTCGGATCAAAGATCGATGCATGAGCATGATCTGAAGCTTTCCATTCGGAAGACATGATAGACGGGCGAAAGAAAAAAGAAAGTATCCAAAGGAAGAAGTAGAGAGAAAGCTTCTTGAAACTTAGCCAAGTTATGGAAAATGAATGAAGAACTTGAAAAGCTCACCCCATATACTTATAGGAAAAAGTTTACTATTCACCTTTGGACTTTTGGCCATTAAAGTTCCGCCTAATTCTACCAAACTCGCCAAACAAGCTCGATCCGCTCGCAAGAACTCAACTATTCTTACGAGCTGGGGGGCTAACTGTTGGGGTCAAAATCGGTACAACGGAATCAACAGCCAAAACTCCCCGCAAAAATATAAAAGAAATCGTTTTATAAAACTCAAAGAATCGTTTTATAAAACTCGAGAATCATTTTATAGAACTCGAAGAATCATTTTATAAAACTCGAGAAATCGTTTTATAAAACTCAAAGAATCGTTTTATAAAACTCGAGAATCAGTTTATAAAACTTAAGGAATCGTTTTATAAAACTCGAGAATCGTTTTATAAAACTTAAGAAATCGTTTTATAAAACTCGAGGAATCATTTTATAAAACTCAAGAAATCGTTTTATAAAACTCGAGGAATCGTTTTATAAAACTCGAGGAATCGTTTTATAAAACTCGAGAAATCGTTTTATTAAACTCGAGAATCGTTTTATAAAAAGCGAGAATCGTTTTATAAAACTTGAGAAATCGTTTTATAAAACTCGAAGAATCATTTTATAAAACTCGAGAATCGTTTTATAAAACTCGAGAATCCTTTTATAAACTCGAAGAATCGTTTTATAAAACTCGAGGATCGTTTTATAAAACTCGAAGAATCGTTTTATAAAACTCGAGAATCGTTTTATAAAGCTCGAGGAATCATTTTATAAAACTCGAAGAATCGTTTTATAAAACTCGAGGATCGTTTTATAAAACACGAAGAATCGTTTTATAAAACTCGAGAATCGTTTTATAAAACTCGAAGAATCGTTTTACAAAACCGCGAAAAACCGCAATCGCCGTAAAACGCGAACTAGTCTCGTCCCGACTAGTTTGCCCAACGGCGAACTAAGCCAGCTGGCTTAGTTCGCCGTTGGGCGAACTAGAAGCTTCCCGGACAGTTCGCCAACCGGCGAGCTGGACCGGTCCGGCTTGGTTCGCCGTACGTCGAACCGACCATCCTGAGCCTTGATCTCTCGCATACCCGATTCGAAACTTACGTCCTTTGACAAGGTCGCGTTCCAAACCACGATCGAAATGTCTCCCGTTTCGTCTCGATCCGACCTATCATTCGAGTTTTCCGATAAAAACCGTAAAACTTTGTTTTCTCGAAAAGAACTCGAGGAAATCGTATAAAACGGCAACTGTTAAACGAGACACCGAACATTGCCTAAACTATACGATTTATTCGAGATTTTTCTTAAAATCATAAAAATGCATTTTTAATAAAAACGTCGAGAAAATCGTAAAAACGGCAACAATTAACTGAGAAACGAACGTAGCTAAACTTTACGATTAACTCGGAGAATTTACTAAAAACGGCATCGGATCAGGAAACGATCTCGTATAAAGTCGTAAAACGGATTTATCGTAAAACGACCCGAAAGGTCTTAAAACGCGATAAAAGCCCATCTCGCAATCTTAACGAAATCTAACCCGAAGATACGATAACGTTTTGATGGTTTACTCGCAGAAGAAAGATAAATGTCAAGTTTGAAGATAAATGGCAAGTTTGAAGATAAATAGAAGATTTCCGCGGGAAAAAAAGAAGGATCAAGATAAATGGAAGATTCCCGATAAACTCGAATTTGGGCGAAATGGAAAGGCTAAAACCGCCTAGGAGGGGAGTATATAAGCAAGAGGCATAGGGCAGAAGCATGGACACGATTTTCAGAGCTTTCACCACCAAATTTAGCATTTAGGAATATTTCTGTTTTCTGTTAGCGAGCTGCGTCTCAACTAGGGTTTTCGGTCTTAGACTTCTAGGGTTAGGGATTTCGTTGACGGCTCACGCAGCTAAGGCCACTCTCGTTGTATCAGTTCTTACACCGATTCGGAATAAAAACCTTCTTGCTCTCGATTTCGTTCATTCATACTTTAATTTTAAGTTCATCGTTTTTCTTAATTCTCGTTGTGCGGTTCTGCAGATAGTCGGGTCCTCTGGAAACTTAGGGTTTACTCAAAGTTTCCTTATTTACGATTTATTGACCGTAGGTGAATTTCGGTTCCCACAGAGCTATAAGGACTTCTTGACGCAAACACTAATATATGATGAGTTTCTTATGAATTTTGCGTGGATTTAACAAATACTTGAAGCATTCTGTGATAGAAGAATGGGTAAGAAGAAATAATATGAGTTTGGTTGTATTTTGGAAATAAGGGTGAAGGAAAGTGATTCGGAGAGTATTTTAAAGAAGGTTTTTAGAAGTTGGTCTTATATAACCAACTATGAGTATAGTCAAGGAGGTAGAATCTGGTTAATCTGTAGGGGTGATGTCTGTGTGACTCCAGTATACAAAACATGACAACTTATCACTTTTTCTGTTGGGTAGAAGGGCCAAGAAGAGTTTTTTTTACACAAGTGTCCATGCTAATAATTTGGTGGAGGAAAGGAAGGAGTTATGGGAGGATTTTTGCCATCATCAGGACTCAGCTATGTTTAGTAGAAAGGCTTAGTTGATAGTAGGAGATTTTAATGAGATTTTGGAGGGGGATGAAAGTTCAGGATTTATGGAGTATGGTAGAGTTTCAAGTGGTATGAAGGATTTTCAAAGAATGGCTCTGCATTGTAAGCTCTCTGATATGGGCTATCAAGGTCCATTGTTCATTTGGTGCAACAAGACGGAAAATGGAGTTATATGCAAGAAACTAGGCAGAGTTCTTATTAATGATGTAGCATTACATAAGTTCTCGAGTGCTTATTCAGTATTTGAGGCGGTTGGTTGTTCAGACCACATGAGATGTAAGATCCAAATTTTTCCTCCTGAAGTGAAGATTAAAAGACCTTTCAAATATGTAAATGCAATTGAGAAATTGAAAGCTTTTCTCCCTCTGGTCAAGGAGTTTTGGGACTACATCGAGATTGTTTCACTCAACTTCAGCAATGTTCAGTGTGGGAACCGAAATTCACACCGTTGATTTCCGTAAATAAAGGAACTTAGGAAATCCCTAATTTCCCAGAAGTCTCGGATATCTGCTAAACCACACGCCAAGCAATCAGAAAATGAGAATAACAGTAAGAACAATAAAAATTGAGAAGTAAAGGGCAAAAAGGTTTCTTACTCCGAATCTTCGTAAGAGAGGTACAACGAGGTAAAACCTTGGATACAAGAGCTGACGGCGAGTTCCCTAGTTCTAGAAACCTTAGACTAAAACCCTAGTTGAGATGCAGCTCGATAACAAAAACGGAAAATTGCCTAAATGCCTAAGTTTGTGTGTGAAGAGAGTTCTGAGCGTTTTTCTGCTTCTGTCCTCGACCTTCTTCTTATATACTCTCTCTCTAGGCGGTTTAATCTTTCCTTTACGCCTTGATTCGTGCTCATCGGAAATCTTCCATTTATCTCGATCTTTTCATTTTTGTGCGGAAAAATTCTATTTATCTTCAATCTTGACATTATCTTTCCCTGAGAATAATAGGCAAACCGCCATTGTATCTTTGGGCTGGATCATGTCTAAAGTCGCAAGTGGGCTTTTATCACGTTTTAGGATCTTTCGAGCCGTTTTACGACTTTTGACAAGATCATTTCCTGATACGACGACGTTTTTAAGTAAACATCTCGAGTTAATCGTACAGTTTGGCAACGTTCGGTGTTTCGTTTAACCGTTGCCGTTTTATAAAATTTACTCAAGGTTTTACTAAAAACGCATGTTTTATGATTTTTATAAAAGATCTCGAGTTAATCGTATAGCTTGGAAATGTTTGGTGTTTCGTTTAACCGTTGCCTTTTTATACAATTTACTCGAGGTTTTACTAAAAACGCACGTTTTACGATTTTTATAAAAGGTCTCGAGTTAATCGTATAGTTTGGCAATGTTCGATGTTTCGTTTAAACGTTGCGGTTTTATACGATTTACTCGAGGTTTTACAAAAACGCATCTTTTACGGTTTTTATCGTAAAACTCAAACGGTAAGGCAGATTGAGACGAAACGATGGACGTTCCGATCACGGTTCAGAGTACGATCGAGTCGAGGAGCACAGGTGGTTGAAATCAGCTCGCCCAATGGCAAGCTCGACAGATGTGCTCAGCTCGCCCATGGGCGAGCTGGACTTGATGAGTGCAGCTCGCCCATGGGCGAGCTGGTCACATGGGCGAGCTGGACTGATGTGTTCAGCTCGCCCACGGGCGAGCTGGTCACATGTGTGTCCTAGCTTGTCCGTTGGCGAGCTGGACGGTTGCTCGGCTTTGGTCTTTACTTATTTTCTCGACCGAGACCTTTGAGTATGTAAAGAGACGTGTTCGTAGGTTGACTCCGATCTTTAACAATAGTTTTAACCTCTCGGGGAGTTTGGGTGTTACGGCCGTTTTTGTTAATTTTGCCAATAAAACAATTGCGGATTGTTTTATTCGATTTCCCAACGATTTCCAAGATGGCGATTGTCGAGTTTTTACGAGTTGCTTTGTTCATAGAATCCTTAGATTTCTTCTCGATATTTTTTTCGTGTTTAAATCTTATTTTTAACTTTTGTGGGAAGTTTTGGTTGTTGATTCCGTCGTAACCGATTTTGACCCCAACATTCAGATATTCTAAGAAGCTAAAGAATCTAAAGCCTCTCATTCAGAAATTTGGCAAGGAGAAACTGGTCAATCCCACGAAAAAAACAAAAGAAGCTCATGAGGTTTTGTTTGAGAAACAAAAGATAACTTTATCCAACCCGAGTGAAATTTCTATTCAGGAAGAGGCTGTGGCCTATGAGAGATGGCTTCATGTTGCAAGCTTAGAGGAGAGTTTTCTAAAGCAACGAGCTAAACTTCATTGGCTGGATGTGGGAGATCAAAATAACAAAACATTTCATAATGCCATCAGATCTCGTCAAGCGCATAATACCATTCGAGAGATAAGGTGTCAGAATGGTAATACTGTTACACAGCAGCATGACATTAAAGAGGAAACAGTCAGGTTTTTCTCACAGTTCCTAAACAATACTCCTGAAAATTACACTGGTGCTACTACAGAAGAGTTGAGGGAGTTACTTGATTTTCGATGCTTTGACAAGGATTGCAGTCTACTGGAAGCAGAGGTTACTGGGGAGGAGATTCGTAAGTTGTATTTGCAATGCCATCAAATAAGTCACCTGGTTCTGATGGGTTCCCAAGTGAATTTTTCAAGAAAACCTGGCCTATTGTAGCGCATGACTTCATCATTGCTGTCCAATCGGTTTTCAGATATGGATTTCTGCCTAAGGGGGTAAACTCAACAATCTTGGCTCTGGTTCCTAAGAAATATGATTCCTTAGAGATGAGAAATTTCCGCCCTATAGCTTATTGTAATGTGATTTATAAGGTGGTCTCAAATATTATAGCCAATAGGCTCAAGCTAATCCTTCCCCGTATTGTATCTGAGAATCAATCTGCGTTTATCAAAGGGAGACTTCTGATGGAGAATGTACTGTTAGCATCAGAGTTGGTAAAGGATTATCACAAAGAAGCTGTTTCACTCAGATACATGATGAAGATTGATATTTCAAAAGCTTTTGATTCTCTTCAGTGGAGTTTTGTTCTTTGGAGTCTTGAGGCAATATGATTTCCAGCTAGATTCTTACACTTGATAAAGCTTTGCATAACTACTCCCTCATTTTCAGTCCAAGTGAATGGAGAGCTTGCTGGGTATTTTCAAAGTAAGAGAGGATTAAGACATGGCTGTTCTCTTTCTACGTATTTCCTTGTTTTGTTTATGAATGTGCTATCTCACAAGATTGACAAGGCTGTGAGAGAAAAGAAGTTCAAGCTGCATCCTCGGTGCCAATCACTATCTCTCACTCACATTTGTTTCGCAGATTTGATGGTATTTGCAGAAGGCACTAAAGAGTCAATCGAGGGAGCTCTTTCTGTATTTGAGGGGTATGCGAAGTGGTCGGGTCTGAGTATAAGTATTGAGAAGTCGATAGTGTATATGACTGGAGTTAAAGAGAAGAAAAAAGAAAGAATTTTGGTGAATTTTCCATTTGCTGAAGGTTCCCTCCCTGTCTGGGACTGCTGCTTATGACTCAAGCAATGAGGCGTCAGGATTACTTAATACTTACCATTTGTGGAAAGAGTTAGAAGCAAAATTAGCTCATGGACGTGTAGATATCTGTCTTATGCTGGTAGGCTCCAACTGATTAAATCAGTGTTGGTAAGTATGGTAAATTTCTAGGCTGTTATATTTAGATTGCCAAGCAAGTGTATAAGGTTTAAAGTCTGTTGTTAGGAGCAGCTGTTGTTTATATTGTATGAGTTAGGAGCAGCTGTTGTTTATATTGAGTTAGGAGCAGCTGTTGTTTATATTGTATGGACCAGATTTAAAGTCTTCATGAGCTAAGGTTTCGTGGAAAGAGATTTGTAAGCTAAAAAATGAAGGAGGTCTTGGGATTAGAGCATTGAACAAAGTCAATATGGTTTATGGTTTGAAGCTTATTTGGAGGATGCTTTCCGGGGATTCTCTTTGGGGAAATTGGATAAAAATGAATCTACTAAAGAAAAAGAGTTTCTGGGAAGTCAAAGCTAATACTCAAGTTGGTTCTTGGATTTGGAGGAAGATGATAAAACTCAGAGCTCTAGCGAAGACTTTTTACAAGTTAGAGATCGGGAATGGTCGCCATATCTCATTTTGGTATGATAACTGGTTTGGGAAAGGAGTGATAAAGGATCTTCTGGGAGAAAGAGGTATTATTGATATGGGAATAAAGCCACTCTTGCTGAAGCTGTTCTGAATATTAGTAGGAGAAAAAGGCACCATTCTGAGGTTCTAAAAGAGGTAAAAGATGAGTTAAACACAGCAATAAATAAAATTCAGAGTGAAACAGCAGATGTTAGTCTTTGGAGAGGAAAAGCGGGCTTCAGAGATAACTTCTCAACTAATGAAACCTTGATGATGATAAAAGTGTCTAACGTGCAGTCCTCATGGACACGTGGGATATGGTTCTCCATGGCTACTCCAAAGTTTGCTTTTGTAACTTGGCTAGCAATGTTGGATAGACTATCTACTATGGACAGAGTATCGAAATGGAGACGGTAGTGGACACTATTTTTGTGTTGTGTAAGTCTGATGCAGAATCTCGTGGTCATTTATTTTTTGAATGCACTTACGCTTCACAACTGTGGGGACATCTCATGAGAGGTATTCTACGAAACTCCTACTCAAATGCCTGGTCTTCTACTGTGCAGTGGATATTGAATGGCAGGATGTATAAGAAGAGCTTGTTTTGTATTATATCTGCTGCTGTCTATGCAATATTGAGAGAAAGATATAGGATTAGGCATGGAGAAGAGCCGATGAAAATGTCTATTCTAAAGAAACTCACAGATAAAGAAATTAGAAACTAGCTCAATCTGTTAAGAATGAAGGGTGGGAAGGGCATGGAAGGTGCCCTCCAATTCTGGTTTCAAATAAGAGTATAGGAGAAGTGTAATGATTTTTTTGAAGTTTGAAGCTTTGTAAAAATCAGGTCCACACTAGTTGTAACAAGGCTTTTTGATGAATAAAATTTAAAATTCAGTCAAAAAAAAAATTATTGACACGTGTTGTATCTCTCATTTTAAGTTGTTGCTTGTATGTACGTGTCAGCTATTTGTACTTCTTTATCAGTTGGGATTTAATAAAATTCAGTATTTTGAACCGTGTATTTCTAATCGGATGGAATAATGTATTAATTGTTGGTTATTATGATTTCTTAAAGTCAAATGAATGATGAACTTTCAAAATATTACCTATTTCATCAGTTTATGAATTTTGGATCGCTTAATATTTAAATGTTTTCTTTCTTTACAGTAGCTTAACACATAGATACCAAATTATATATAATTAACAAAACATATTTACAAATTCAAGAAGAACCAAAATAAATTCAATTACAATATATTCTAAATTCACAAGACTGGAAACCAATAGATCCAATAGCAGATGAGCATAGACGGAGCAAAACAATTCAACCTACATGTTTTCCACATATATTCAAACTTTCCACTTTGGGTTAAGATAGATTTTCATTATTATTGTAAAGAGAAAACTAAATGAAATGAAATAAGTAATTAATTTAACATAACTAGAACAAAAATTGTAATCTAGTTCAGGATTATTGCAGTCCAGTAAGCTTAAAAATGAATAATTAACTATATATGTCAGAATCTATATACATAAAATTATGTCTAAAAAGATAACATATACAATTATTTACAATAATCTTTTACTTAAATTTCATAAATATAGTTATAAGAGAGATTTACATTTGGAGAAATAATTTATTTTATTAATTACACTACAAAGATCATTGTGCTTCTCAAACACATTATAATGTTTACAAGACCAAAACCTTGTGAGCTATTATTTCTACACTCACACATAACTTTAGCCAATATTATTCTCTAACGATTACACCTCTTCTCAGAATCAAATTTTATTTCTCTTCTTTTTTTTTGTACCTAATAGCTTTTCTTTCCAAAAGAAAGCTAGTGCCATCTCCTCAATCTGAATCTGCTTCTACTCTGGCGGTTTCGCTGTCCCGGGAGCAGATTTTGCTCCTTTTCATTTCCTCTGATTCTCTACCTAGATTCATGGCTGCTCTAAAGGATACGACTTAGTCTCATAAAATCTGATATGAAGAAGAGAGTGGTTCTGGCCTCGTCGTCTTTCTCAATGCTCATGGGAGGATGGAGTTCAGCGTCTCTGAAGGCTGATGGTCAGATCTGGTTACAAATTTCCTATTTCCATAGCCTCTTTTTCTTAGCTGTGAGTCTTGTAGTGGTTTTAGATTGCAAGTTCTTAGTATTGGGTAGTTGAGGTGTGATGAGTTCGGTCTTGTTTGGTGTGATTGGTGGCCGTTTGAATATTTGATCTGGTTCGCGGTGGAGGTATTATCCGGTTCAGACATATTGTTATTGATACTCTCGAAACTGCTTAGTTGCTTATAACTGAAATTTGATTCCTAATCATCTCTACTATATCTTTTCTTGTTATCTCCTTGTTCAGTGGTCGGACTGAAAGATATTGTGATATGCTTAAGCTTTTGTTTGGGCTTCAATAAATGTGGGTGATTTATTTTTTGGTTCATGATAAGAGTGTTTCAACCAGTTCTCTTGTGAAGATCCATATGGTGTTATTTGTGTTACGATATGTCTGGTGCTGATGTAAGTACCGTTTTAAGGCTGCACAAACTTTGAGGTTTGTTAGATCGTGCTTTGGCTCTTTGGTACGAAGGGAATTAAAGTACACACACAAGCTTCTCTGACATGTTTCTATTCAAAATATGGACATAGGAGTGCCTTTACCTAGTGGTGTCCATCTTCGGTGTAAGTACACCTTCTTTGGTTACTTTTACTTAAAATTTGGCTTAATTTTTAATATTTGTTCTCTTCATTTTTGTAGTTTGTTCTTTTCCTTTAAATCGTCTAGATCCGAAGAAATTGTGATCTTTGTCAGCTTATGGCTCTGGAAGGAATATATTACTTGCAAGATTTGTGTAAAACTTTCAAGTTTTAATATAATCCAATAGATAACAAAAAAATATTACACCTTTTCTTTTCTTCTTTCATATCCTATGCGTTTAGTTTCTATTTTTTTCATGTTCTAGTTTATTGATCCACGATTTTTTAAAACAGATAAAGAAGAATTTTATTTACAAATAAGTGGTAGTTTATCATTCTCTTCTTCTATGTTTTTAAAATAGATCGCAAAATATTTATCGCCGTAGAAACTACCACTTCATCGTTGACAAAGCAAATTTCCAACAACTTAAAAGATCATTCGTAAATACATGATAAGATTAGACCTCTATACGATAATTTATCTGAAAACAAAGCACCACCATCACAACAAAATACAAGAACTCGTCCACAAGAGAATTAATGTACATACTATATCGTTGAGCCAATTAGGAGACACCACTCTTTCTGGAAATGTTGAAGCCGCAGAGGTGGAGGTGGTAGAGAGGGAGGTTGGTGTTGATCGGTGAAATGATTGAAGGTGAGGTCCTTAGAGAGATGAATGTAATACAATGACATCGTTTCGACTGGGAAATAAAAACATGTCCACAAAAACCTTTTATAAGAACATGTCTACAATATTTTTTCCACACTTCTTTATCTTTCTTAAGTTTTGTACAATAAAGAAACATTTAACATATATACATAAATGTATAGAAATGGTTGTTGTATGAGTTTGCTTCTAGAAGACGATTTTTCATTTGTTCTTATTATTTTGAGAATATCTTGAATATGACTATCAGACTGAAACACTACCGAACATGATATATTTCAAGCAACAATTTGCAAGCTTTGAGATCAATGAGAGCCGAACGATTGAGGAGAATCTAGATATTTTCTTGAAGCTGATAGAAGACTTGGCAAGTCTAGATATAAATATCAATTATGAGGATCAGATTATTCAGTTGTTGAAAAGTCTTCCTCGAAAGTATGAGCTCCCCATACACACACTGAAGTATAGTACTGGAAAAGAAACTCTTACATTCCATGAAGTTGTTACATTTGCATACTCAAAAGAAATAGAGCTGAAGCAAAAGGAACTTCTGAACAAAGGAAGGTCCAACTGTTAGGAACTATTTGCAGCGTCAAGAGGAAGGTCTAAGGATTGGTCAAAGGAGGACATAATATACAAAGTTCAAGAAAATCTAAATATTGAGATAGGAGATCAGAATCTGGACCATTGTTAAACATGAATACAAGAGTGAATGCTTCATCTGTGGAAGCAATAGTCACTGGAAACGTAAATTCCCACATAGATACAACAACATCAAACCGGCAGTCTCAGCAAATATTTTAAAAGAAACAAAACAACCACCAACTCTCTCTGATCCTCTTGGAAGGGACACCCCTAAAATATGATTCCAAATGGTTGATCCTTTTTTACAGGAGTGTCCATGATGTTAACTACAAGTACACTAGAACTAAATAAGAGTGGGTGTTGGAGTCGAGTGTACATTCAATATCACTTCAAATAGATAAGTGATGTTTAATGTCAAAGAAGTTAATGGAGGAAGAGTGTTAATGCCAAATAACACTCAGAGTGTGATAAGAGAAATTAGGAAGATTAAGATATTGAATCAAGATGAAACGGTTGTGATTTTAAAAGATGTGAGATACATGCCTGATATCAGTCAAAATGTGACATACTAGAATACTTGAAAAGGCATGATAAACCTATGAGGACCAAGATTATATAGTGACCTTCAATTACATACACAAGAGATCACCACGAGAAAGTATAATGAAGGCTTGTAATCTTGAAGGAGAAATGAATGTTGTAGACTCTAAGGAAAAATTATAGATCTGTGGCACTACATGCTTAGCCACATGAGGTTAAAGAAAATGGAAATGCTGAAGAAGAACTGCATACTTCTCTGATATTCAGATGAGTGACCTAAATTTCTGTGAAATTTTTGTCTTAGGAAAAGCATACAAACAAAGCTTTCAACCAGCTAAGCACACAACCAAGTGAATATTAAATATATACATTAAGACTTGTGGTGATATGATATCCATCTATCCCAAAAAGTCTTGATGGATGTAAGTATTATAAATTTCATTGATGGTTACTCAAAGAAGGTTCAGGTTTACTTCATGAGATATTGAGATCTAAAGATGAACCATTCATGAAGTTTAAAAAGTGGAAAGAGGAGGTTGGACATCATACTAAGAAATGATTAAGTGCTTGAGAACATATAATAGTTTGGAATTCCATTATTTGCAGTTTAATGATATATACATGAAGCCAGGAACTAAACGTAAAAAGACATGCACTTACACTCCACAAAATGGTGTTTTCTTAGAGAGAATGGATAAAAGAAGTAGAATATTAGATGAAACATGTTTATATTGACCAAAATAATTTTGACAGTAATAAATCCCTTTTGCATTTTTTGGGTTATAACAAAACGTGGCTATGGTTCCAATTATTTTGTAATTTATTTGTACTCTAGTCAAATAATTTTGTGGTCATGTTTTTTTATTGGAGTTGATTGGTGGATATGGATGCATAAGAAGTGGTCAAACAAGATCATGGACAGCTAACTTGATATATTTTTTCAAAAGGAAAAAAAGAAGAAGATAACTTAGCCGCAACACAAAGATTTAATATTTATTATGTAGAATTTGAGCAGCACACACAGTGTAACATTGGAGTTCTCCTCTAAGACATTTCAAATGCACCAAGATCTCATCAATTAGTGTGTGTTACATTAGGAGAAAGTTCAATATTTGATTTCGTATTGGACACATCATGTTTCATCTTCTTCACCTATATGATTTTTGCAAACCATGACAAACATTTGATGAGAACCAGCGTATCAAACAAAAACTATATATTAACAGTATAGTTATCTCTCCTGTAAAGGTGTCCACGTAAAATGTTTTGGGTGGGCTTACTTATAAATTAGAAAATAATACAATAACTGTTAACAGTATATTTATCATTAATAATTACTTTCATTCAAGACTACGAGCGGAATAACAAACGTTTTAATAAAATAACAAAACATCATGTAGAGTTTACTTGTCCATTAATCTCATCTTTAATGGTGGGGTGTCAGCATAATTTTCATAACCAAATAAATCTTCCACATAATATAAATCTCAACTTTCAATAAAAGACCTTTCGTATGTTTGATTCATTT
The DNA here is from genome assembly GCA_932364175.1 of Eruca vesicaria subsp. sativa. Classification (NCBI taxonomy): domain Eukaryota; kingdom Viridiplantae; phylum Streptophyta; class Magnoliopsida; order Brassicales; family Brassicaceae; genus Eruca; species Eruca vesicaria. Next base: position 38,703 of record CAKOAT010111821.1, read on the forward strand.
TTTCTGATTCTAGAGATTCATTAGTTTTTTGAACAAAAAAAAAAAGAGATTCATTAGTTTCTTATGTACTGGAGATTGTTGGCCAAGACGAACCCATCATTTAGCACATCCATTGTATAAGGTACACGAAAACTTCAGATTTCTCTGATTATTTTTCCAGTTTCTGGATTTAGTTTCTTCTTTTTTTTTTGGATCCCCAAATTTATGTATCACATATTTCAATCTATTACGAAGATAACTGAAAATTCATCAGCAGCCCACATATGTACATACATGCATATGTAATTATATTCAAGTCGGCTGAATGCTTGAGAACGTTAAATGGTGAATAGGTAATCTTTAAAAATATTCCTAAAAGTTAGTATAAGTGACATCATCTTCAATGTTTTATCAATCAAGTGATACTCTATTACTCTGTCTCAGAGAGACAATCGAATGTTAGTGTGTGAATGTAGGATAACCAGAGTGTATGTAGTATATGCATTTAAAGATCTTTTCGAGATCCAATTAATAGATCGAGATGAATTCTAAAATCACAGATCAATAGTGCAAATATTATTTTTATTTCACACTAACAAATTTGAAGCATGTACAACAGTCCAAAGTATGGCTAATGCGGAGCAGGCAAAATGGAAGCAGATGGAAGGTTTCTCTTTGTCAAACATCAACTCTACACAAGTCTTCTTTTTAACCTTGGTCTCTGCAAGATTTTGCTACCCTTTTTACGGGTTGTGTTTAACAATGTATTTGGCTTCCTTTATACATGTGGAACTGGCCACATTAACTAAAGACATGTAGGATTTTAAGTTCTTTTAAAAACATAAAGCACATATGAATTGAGGGCTAATTTATAATGTGTTGGTAGTTTGATCTTAAGTTGAATATGAAAAATAGTAATTTTGATTGGCTGTAATCAAATTCCCTTTTTCATTCTAATTGTATTTCGGCTAGTAATACATTTTTGTTAAATTATTTGAATCTTGTGTAGTTTTACTTTAGTTCTGTTAAGATTCGTTTAAAATTTTCTATCATATGAGTTTATGCTTTTTCCATGTTTTGATTTAATTTTACCGGCTATGATCTAACCCTAACTTTGTCTTTTTTTATTGGTTAGGTTATGTTCGTTGGCAAGACTGAAGACTGTCAAACTGATGATTTTGCAAGAAGGTATATATATCGACGGTATTTTCAGATAATGATTTTTTCTGTTAAGTTTAGTTCTTAGCTTTTCTCTTAACATGTATATTTTATCTTGCAGCTTATAATATGTCGCTGTAAAAAAAAAAAGAAACTTCTGATGATATTATTGACTTTATTCGGAATAGAGAATGTGGATAATATGTTGTAAGTTTCTGAACCGGTCTCCTTGACTTTGAATAACGCTTTTTGATCTATTGATAATAAAGATACAAGTCATTGCTAATTAATTTATTGTTTACTTAAAATGTTGTTGATTTCGGTAACAACCTAAACTCCAAGAAACAGCTCCAGTCAGGTCCATCACTAAGCTTAAAATTACAATACTTTCTGTATATTTTTCCCTCCAGTTATTCAAGATAGTAATGGAATCATGAGATTATTTTGGATTTATAAATCAGGGTTTTTGTTGAGGACTTGTGTATGGAACCATTCTCATACTATAGGTCTCAGAGCTGGTTCCAGAAATTGTGAGCATGAAAGGTGTATTTCTTTTCAGGATAAATATAAACCATCTAATATGAGTTTAGATAAAGTAAACACATGAAATCTGCAGGAAAACGTAAGCATAATGCCTGGTAGGAAAGACTTATGATCATTGGCTATTTAAGCGTCCATACTCCATATAATATTTATTTAGTAGTCAACTGAAGCACAAAAACTGTGGAACATACAACATACAATTTAACACATGCATATAACTTACGGAGGTGGAATCACAACATACGGAGGCACAATCACTAAGTATGGAAGTGGAATCATAAAAAAAACACTTAGAGGATGGTGTTCAACGACAAGAGCAATAAACTACACCTACATGTTAAAGACAATTGACAACACATTCCATTTTTGACAAAACATCAACAATTAAAATCCCTGGCCTTGATATATATGTCACAATTAGGTAAGACTGGAGAAAATCAACTAAGTCGACCCTGATATATACTATTCCCTCCGTTTCATATTAAATATCGTTGTAGAGAAAAGTTTTTGTTACAAAATAAGTGTTCGACTTTCAATGCAAAATTTATTGATTTTATATTATAATCATTTTCTGTTAGTTGAAATATGGTTAGGTATATAGGTAATTATGTTTTTCTATAGAAAATATGCCAAATTAATTTTTTTTATCTGTGTATATAAAGTTAAAGGGACACTTAATATGAAACAAATGGAGTATATAATAAGTCTGATCAAAGCAATTACAGACCAAATCGGCAAACAAAAAGAAACAAGGATAATGTAACAATGAAGCCTAAAATATTAGCGCACAATTTAATATAGAACATACTAACCCCTACGCTTGCGCGGGGTGAAGACACATAGTAGAAGTAATATTAAAAGTACTAACCAATCCAACAAGCTCACAAGGATGTTTGGATCTTCAAATCCAAGTAGATTCCTCCATATTTCTAATCTCATATGATGTATACTTAGCAATAAGATAAAGATGAAAATACAAAGCTTCATATACAAACTATCATCAAGAAAATTGAGAAATTTGGAATCTAAGAGAACCATTGTGATTATTGGAATAAAAGTGGAGAAGAGACATTGAAGAATAAATAGAGCAATTAGAATATTGACAAAGCAAACTGTACTGTAATTTTTTTGTACAAGACAACTCCAGTTATACCTCCAGTTTATTCTGCTCCTCTCCTCGCCATCTCCCATGATGTCATCCCTCCATATTCTCTCTTTCTCTACCTCGGGTCCATTCTCTCTCTCTCTCTCTCTCTCTCTCTCTATATATATATATATATATATATATTTCTCAATATGTGTTGAAAATCTCTAGAAAGTTGTTTGCTTTACTCTGAAAGTAGAAGATTATTTGATTTCACAAAGACAACCGAGGGAGAAAGACATATAACAAAGGGTAATGTAAAAATTTGAGAGAAAAAAAATACTCCACATGTACAAGGTATATCAAAGTGTAAATCAAAATTATAAAGGTAACCTTGAAGTGGCGAACCTACGTTGTGTGGAGGAGGCAGGTGTCCCCACAATAATCTAAAATAAGCCATTTTGCAAAAGAAATAATAAGCTTCCTGTAGACCACGGTTCAAAATCCTCCTGCGCCATTTACTTCATTTTTATTTATTTTATGCCCCCTCAAACAATTTTTTGCTAGATCCATGTAATCTTTTTTTTAACGCTGGATTTTATTATTAAGCTATTTAGGAAAATAATTCTTAACAATGAAAACTAGCAAAACAAACATAGAAAACGGATACAGCAGTAGGGATCCAAAGTAAACTAACACATCTTTGTGTATGGATAACTAAAGATTTTCATGTAAAGCTCCAAATTTGCTTCTAGATTGGTTGAATCCCAAAAGAGATAATCTTCGTCTTAATCTAGAAACACCACGCTTCATACGTAGTTCAGATCGATTACTACTCTCTTTTTATTACTCCAGTAGGAGCGAATGAGAGAAGACAACTTTTTATATTGCTATGATAACTACAGAGTCAAATAGATTACAGTTCCATAAAATTTTCTGTTGACTTTTGAATTAATCATAGTTTGCAGCACGAACTCCACCACCATCAAGTGATGAACCATCAACGATTGAGGCTGGTAAGACCCATCGCCACCATCCGCAGTAGATCTGTCAATTACCTTTTCTAAACGATTCTGAAGTTTTTGTTTTTCCAAATCCATTAAAAGAATCATAAAAAAGAACAATCCAAAACTTTACTAGTTCAAAATAAATTGGCAAACAAACAAATCAAATAACCAAAAAAAAAAGCAAATCAAATAGATAAAAGCAAAACGAATTACATCGGAACTATAGAAGCCTCCGGTCATCGGCTTGAGAACTAAAAAAAAAAACTTCTTTTTTTCTCTCTTGTGACGGCTAGGGTTTCTTGAACAAAGTTTAGTTTAGTTTAAATGAGATCTCTGTAACCTTGTGTGTAATTTTCTCTAGTTACAATGGGCCTTAGACCACCTCAGCTAATAATGCACCAGAAAGAGAAAGTCGTGTCGTTTTTCTGTCATAGTTGTCGTTTCCAGCCAGAGATAATGAAAAACAGCGACCTCAGTGTATAGTGACTGTACCGTGAAGATCAGCTCAAGCCGTTCGGATTAATCTGACACAAAGAAAAACGTAAAACAAAAATATAATAAAAACCCAATTATTCGTCAGGGGAAAAATAAAATAAAATTCGATCCCAAAACCAAAATTTCCCGATATTCCGTTTTCTCCGAGAAAAAGCCATAGCTACAGTTACGCTAACTTTCACAAAGCAATGGAGTCTCGACGTAACCCTCGCGCCGTTGTCGATCCAAAGGTCCGGCAAGTCGGTTTCTTCACATCTTCTCAACCCGATTCGACTCACCAACCCGACCCGATCGCCTCCGAATCTCATCCCGTCGTCTCCCGCAACTCCCTCTCCCCCGTCATGATTCCCCCTCCTCGCCACAACTCCTCCGACACTTTCCCCCTTCGCGCCGCATCAGCCGTCTCTCCTTCCTCCTTCTCCTACTCCACCCGCCGCGACTTCCCTGACGGCTCGACGACGGCGGCGTCTCCTGGACGCGTTTCCAGGGGGAGTTTCTCGAAACCGTCTTCTTCTTCGCTTCCCGGCGTCGGGATGGACTCTATGGCTGCGGCTAAATCTAGCAGTGTTCCTGCTAGTGGATTAACCACTGTCTCCGTCGTCGTCAATATGCCTCCTGGACTCTCTGGTACTCTTAATTGATTGATTTCTCTGATTTGGTTCCCTTGAAATCACAATGTTTCGTTTTCTTGAATTGCAGAGAAGGAGAGTGACCAGAAGAAGAACTCTAAGCCATTGAAAGAGAAAACCACTAAAGCTGAGAGACGAGCTCTTCAAGAAGCTCAAAGAGCTGCCAAAGCTGCTGCTAAAGGTGCCTTTTTTAAAAAAAATCTATAAGAACTGTGCATTTTGGCGATTGCTTGCTTATTCAACTGTGATGTTATTTCAGCTGAAGGTGGGAAGGCGCCACTAGTGAGTTCTGGCTCTGTGGCTTCGACAAATGTTAAAGCTGCTAAACCAGCAAAGCCTTCTTCTCAGAAGAACGACGTTGCTGTTGCTGCTGCTGCTGGACCATCTGAGAAGAAAGGAGGCCAAACTGAGAAAGATAGAAAGAAAGATGCTCCACATCCCCGCATGCAATACGATGATGAGAGCAGAGTCGTGAAGGCCAAAAGACGTGCTGTTGTGAAACAGACCGAGGCTAAAAACAGGGTTGAGCTGTTTAGGCATTTGCCTCAGTATGAACATGGCACTCAACTTCCTGATCTCGAGACAAAGTTCTTCCAGCTTGACCCTATGCATCCTGCTGTCTACAAGGTATTGTGTTTTCTCTTGATCTCATTTGGTTGCTGCTTGATTTTCTCGAGGAACCCTTTTATTCTGATGAGTGGTTGCTACTGAATGAGTACTAGTTGTTGTGGTTATCATCAGGTTGGTCTTCAATATCTTTCCGGGGATATATCTGGTGGAAATGCCAGATGCATTGCGATGCTTCAAGCATTCCAAGAGGTCGTCAAAGATTATTCAACACCGTCTGAGAAGACGCTTAACAGAGACATGACGGCGAAGATAAGTAGCTACGTCTCTTTCCTCATAGAGTGCCGCCCGCTTTCGGTTAGTATGGGAAACGCTATTCGGTTTGTGAAGAACAGGATTGCGAAGCTGCCTATAACGCTTTCTGAATCTGAAGCAAAAGCTGCTCTTCAGTCAGATATCGAACGGTTCATCAACGAGAAGATCATAATGGCAGATACGGTGATAGTCAAACACGCTGTTACTAAGATAAGAGACGGTGATGTGCTTCTGACCTACGGATCTCCAACTGCTGTTGAGATGGTGTTGTTACACGCACATGAACTCGGGAAGAAGTTCCGTGTCTTGGTGGTGGATTCTCGTCCCAAGCTTGAAGGACAGCTACTGCTTCGTAGGTTGATCAAACGAGGCATCAACTGTACATACACTCATATAAACGCCATTTCGTATATCATGCACGAAGTCACTAAAGTGTTTTTGGGGGCTTCATCAGTTTTGTCAAACGGAACGGTTTACTCAAGGGTCGGGACTGCTTGCGTTGCAATGGTTGCAAGTGCGTTCCGTGTTCCTGTGCTTGTATGTTGCGAAGCCTACAAGTTCCATGAGAGGGTGCAACTGGATTCCATATGCTCCAATGAGCTCGGTATGCAACATCTCTTTTATCTTCTTATACGGCCTATGTTTGAATTGGTTTTCTTTTTCTTTTATTCCTTCAGGTGATCCAAATGCAATTTCGAAAGTTCATGGAAGAGAAGACATAAACTACTTAGATGGTTTGACCAACAACGCAAACTTACAGTTTCTGAACTTAATGTAAGAGTGTTTTACCCCAAAACGAATGAAAATATGTTCTTATCTGTGCTACTAAACCATGTTTCTAATGGTAGGTATGATGCTACTCCGTCAGATTACATTTCAATGATAATCACAGACTATGGCATGGTAAGATGCATCATCATCTCTTGGAAACAAAAGTTATTACTCGAGTCCATAAGAACATCGCATTAGGATCCTCAAATATTATCTTTCTTTTTCAGGTACCTCCGACGAGTGTGCCTGTCATTGTGAGAGAATATCAGAAAGAACACATGCTTGTCTAAGCAAAGATGTGCTTTATAAAGTTTTGCCCTCATCAAAGGTGAAAGCTCGTCTTCTCCATTACCTTCCTCTAGCTCAAGACTCTTATCGTCGCAACAAACCCGCAATAGAGCCTTCTTTATCCTTGAGTACTGGACTCATTTTTGTTGGCATTTGACATGTTTTTTTTTTCTTTTAGAAACTTTTGACTCTGTGAAGAGTGCGATTCATCAACCGCCTCTCCGGGAAAGATTTTATCCATATCAGTGATGCTTTTCTTTTTGTTTGTGTGATGTATTTTTGAGTTAAAGATTCTCGTATTACTCCCCTTCTCATGAAGGTCGATACAACCAGTCTTTCCAAATTCTATGCCCACTATTTTTGTTTGGTTTCTTTTCACTTCCATAATCATTTCATATAAACTAGGTGTCATCACAAATGTTTATGCTGTGCAAGGACTTTATTTTCTGGAGTAACAACAGTAAAAGCCAATATATCCAAAATTCATCATGAGAAATCTTTGGAAACTCTTGGTAAGGTCTCTGAATAAAATTATGCAAGACACAAGATTTTATCACAAATGTTCTCTTTTAAGTTCCAAATGTTCAAAGAAAACTGCGATTGTAAAAGAAGTATTTGTTTCTCTATTGAGTAAGGACTTGGTCTTTGCCGTTAACCGGAGTAATCACACCGAGCACCACGAAACCACCAAGAACAAGAATCAGAACACCCATCGTGTTAACTAACATGGCCTCTGTGGAATAACGAGTTATCACCTTGTTCACTTGCAGGAAAGTCACCTTCTCAAGTATCCCTGTCGTTGCAGTCACCAAGGCCAATGCATATATGGCAACCCCTAAGAACACGTGCCATGGCATCAATCTGGCTCGGCTGTTCCTTGAACCACCCGGGTACCAGTATGTCACAAACCCTGAAGCCCACTGTTTGCAACAATAATAAGCTATTTTGGAGTTTGTTCAAGTAATGGAGATCGTGTTTTAAGAGAAGAAAGACTGTGTATGTACCTGGAAGGCGAAGAGAAAGAGACAAGCTAAGCCGAGCCATGAATGTAGACTGTAGAAATTCTCAATCCCTTTGTCGATATGGAACTTGAGAGCAGCCCATACTCCGACTAAACTTAGGACAAAAGCTGTGAACTGTAGTGAAAGATGAACCAGTTTCTTCAAGTTCTTTGTGCCTTGAACCGACTTGTATGCTAACATAGCTGCATAATTTTCAGTGTACACAAAATGTTAGAAACCAAAACACCATAACATGTTCACAGTCTCGTTCTCACATATGAAGTAGGCCGTGGTAATTAATTGAACACGCAAACCAAATCCTAAACCTCTCGACATTGGTTGTATAATGCCTATGTACCCACATGTTAGAAAAAACAAGATTGTCTATGAAGAATGTAGTAATCGAACATGAAAACCGACACTACGAATCCTAAACCTCTCTAGACATTAATAATGGAACAACACACAGGAACAATGAATGAAACATACAAAAAATTCTCAAGTCTTGTTTATTTGATAGACACCAAAATTCTGTAGACACAAATCAAACATCTTCATGAAAGAAACATGATTCAGTAAAGTTAAGAGACTGTTCTAGAGGAAAGAGGTATGTGGTTTACCTTCACCATTGAAGAGTATGAGTCCAATAACCATCAAAACTGGATGAACCTGCACACACAAATCCATCTCAGTCCATCGTTTTAGAGAATCCAACAAAAAGGGTCAACTAAAAAACCAATAATTTGTGATAAAGTTTAAGACATTACAGTAAAAATCAAAAGATAGAGATTTACGTTAAAGATGAGATCTTTGTTATCGGAGGAAAGAGCTAATCCTCCTCTGTAGTGAACAGTCCATGTCAGAACCAAAGCGGCAATGATGAAACCCAGAACTCTCACCACCAAGAAGATCGGAAACCCACCCAGCATCGGAACCACCATATTACAGACCAAATCAAAATCGAAACCACCGTCTCTGTTTTAGATCGGCGATGTTGGGGTCAACCCAAGTGATCTCGTCAGAAAACAATTAAGTAACAAACATTTAATACTTTTATAAACAAATTAAAGCTTTTAATTTAATTGTCTAATAGGTCCTTTGGATACTTTGCTTCTTTGATTGAATGTTGTCTTCTTTATGAAATAACTTATAATTTTATAGTATATCAAAGTTTAAATAAAGACGAAATTTTATACATGTAGAAAAGAATAATATTGATATATGATAGAGAGAACTTATTATATAAAGGGAGAAGAAAGGTAATGGTGTGTGTTACAACGAACGAACTTCATTTGTTTATATAGAAAGTAAAAAGAGAAAGTTACTGTACGCACATAGTGACAGTGGGCTCCATACAATAAATATACGTATGTAAATATCAATAATCGGTGCGTATAAGTTTGCCGTTACTTCTACACATGTTTTATAACACTCCCCCTTGGAGACCAGTGTCACTATCATTTCTTGCTTAGTGTTTGTGTAGCCTCGTTAAAAACCTTTCTTGAAAAATCCTGTAGGAAAAACCATAATAAGGTAAAAAGAGTACAACCACATAAGCTCCCCCTCGAATGAGCAGTCACAGATCCTTTTGGTGGCGCATTCCAATATTATAGACATGATTTCTGAATACCGAAGTAGGAAGTGATTTTGTGAAGAGGTCAGCAGCATTGTCGCATGATCGAACATATTTTACTTCGAATTATTTATTCTTCTCGACCTCTTGCGTGTACGAGAAGAACTTCGGAGGTAGGTGTTTGGTTCTATCGCTTTTAATATATCCTTCTTTTGTTTGAGCAACACATGCTGCATTGTCTTCATATAGAACGGTCGGCTCCATATTTTCGTCAATTCCACTACTTCAACATATGTGTCGGCTTATTGATCTCAACCATACGCATTCTCTGCTTGCTTCATGGAGTGCGATGATCTCAGCGTGATTTGAAGAAGTAGCCACGAGCGTTTGTTTTTGAGAAATCCAAGATATAGCAGTGCCTCCGATCGTGAAAACGTATCCTGTTTGCGATCGAGCTTTGTGTGGATCTGAAAGATATCATGCATCTGCAAAACCAACCATTTGACTTTTTGAATTTTTAGGATAAAACAAGCCTAAGTCAATGGTCCCTTGGAGGTAACGAAAGACATGTTTAATTCCATTCCAATGTCTTCGTATGGGAGATGAGCTGAATCTTGCCAAAAGATTGACAGCGAATGATATATCAGGCCGTGTACAATTTGCAAGGTACATCAGTGCTCCAATTGCACTTAGATACGGTACTTCAGGACCAAGTATCTCTTCATTTTCCGCATATGACCGAAATGGATCATTTTCAACATTAAGTGATCTAGCAACCATCGGGGTGCTAAGAGGAGTTGATTTATCCATGTTAAAGCGTTTCAACACTCTTTTAGTATATGTAGATTGATGCACAAATATACCACTTTGATAATGCTCGATTTGTAGGCCAAGACAACACTTTGTCTGTCCGAGATCTTTCAACTCAAATTCTTCTTTCAGATATTCTGATGCCTTTTGTATTTCCTTCTGAGTTCCAATAATATTAAGATCATCAACATATACCGCGATTATCACAAATCCGGAAGTTGTTTTCTTGATGAAAACACATGGACATATTGGATCATTCACATATCCCTCTTTTGTTAAATGTTCACTGAGACGATTATACCACATTCGTCCAGATTGCTTTAACCCATATAATGATCTTTGTAATTTTATTGCAGATAATTCTTTTGGTTTGGAACCTAATGCTTCTGGCATCTTAAATCCATCAGGAACTTTCATGTAGATATCAATATCTAATGATCTATATAGATAAGTTGTAACAACATCCATAAGACGTTTTTCAAGATTTTTATCAGCTGCTAGACTCATCAGGAATCTAAAAGTGATTGCATCCATAACGGGAGAATATGTTTCCTCATAGTCGATTCCATGTCTTTGAGAAAAACCTTGGGCGACAAGACGAGCTTTATATCTCCTGATCTCATGTTTCTCATTTCGTTTTCGAACGAAAATCCATTTGTATCCTACTGGTCTCACATCTACAGGTGTGAGTACAATAGATCCAAATACTTCTCGTTTATTAAGTGAATCAAGTTCAGTTTGTATTGCATCCTTCCATTGTTTCCAATCATGTCTCTTTTGACATTCAAAAACAGATTTTGGTTCCGGATCTTCGATTTCCTCATTTATCTCACTTGACACCATATATGAGAAGGCATCATCAATATCATCATGTTCATTTCTATTCCATATCTTCTTAGAGTGTGAATGGTGAGGCAGATCATTGACAGATGTCCTGCACACTGGTATTTTATGAACTGCATTTAACAATCACAACTTTTATGTATTTCGGAAGATAATGCAGGAGATCTGCCCAAAAGTAAATTTTTTTTGTCCTTTTCTGGGTAAAAGCAGGTATCCTACATGTGCTTCTACCACCTCTACTTTTGATCCAGTTCAACGATACCACCAACTTTTCAGCCAATAGGAATTTTTAATAAAATAAATTAATTTCCTAAATATTAATTCACCTCTATAAAGAAAGCTCGTTGCTGTTTTATTATTAGTTCCATAGATCCACCAAAGAAAGATTCCAGTAGCAATAAAAAAAATTGTATGTTGAGTAGTGTGAGAGTTATCGTTGTAGTGCTGTCTTGTGTTGAGCATATTGTCTTGAGCATCATTCCTCTTCAACGTAATCTTTTATAATTATATATTATATATATTATTTTTACAAATAATATTGTATTAATAATTGAAAATTTGTATAGTTAACTGGAAAAAGATTCTGTGTTGTAGGGGGGAGTTAAGAAAAGGTTTTCAGTCATTACCTCCAACGTAAGGTAAGAATAATTTTTAACTTTATTATATTTATTTTTATTTATATATATATATGTATTAGTTTTTATTAGATATAATATATTTTAATAATTGAAAATATATTATATGTAATTGGAAAACTCTATATGTATGATATATTTTAGTTTTTTTAACATTTTATATTTAGAGTTTTATCAATAAAATATACATGTAAATAAATAAAATAACTGTATATATATTAACTGAAAATGAAAATGTGTCATATTTTAATTAAACATATTAAAATAAAAAATGTATACATATAGATATTTTCTTAAAATAATTTTAATGTCAACTTACTGAACTAATTTTTTCCAGTAAACTTCTTTTTATTTTATTTATATACTATACAATAGTAATTGTAAATATAGAAGATTTAATTAAAAAACTTTATATCTTTAGTGTATTTTATAAGTTGACTTATAATACATGAATGTAAATAAATATTTATATTATAAGGTAGATATATGTATTAACTGAAAGTATAAAATATGTAACATTTTAATTCATACATAGTAAGAAAAACAGTATATATATATATATATATATATATATATATTCCAAAAAATAATTTAGTATTAAAAATTGATATAATTAGTGTAAAACAGAAGTAAGAGTAAATTTATTTACATATATATATATATATATATACTTAACAAAACCAGTTTAATATAAGTATTATTAAAATAAATTTTCTCCTTAAAATTTTTGAAATTAATATGAATATGTATTAATCAAAAATAATGAAAGTGTTTTCTAAAAAAAATTTCATATTATGTGAACAACTTTTTTGTCAAACTTTTTAAATTATAATTGTATGAATAATCTTAAAGAAATAATATAACTATATGTATATGGTTAAAAACAAATCTATAGAAATTAGTCTAATTGCACATTCAATTATAAGTTAGAAGAAGAAAATATTTAATTCGTCAACTAAGTTTTTCCAGTTAGTTATTTTTATTTTATTTATATACTATACAGTAGTAATTATAAATATAGAATAGTTAATTAAAAATCTTATATCTTTAGTGTATTTTATAATTTTACCTATAATAAATGCATGTAAATATATATTTATATTATAAGGTAGATATATGTATTAACTGAAAGTAGAACATATGTAACATTTTAATTCATACAAATAAAAAACCAATGTATATATATATAAATATTTCGCAAAAATATACATTTAGTATAAAATATATATATAATTAGTGTAAAACAGAAGTAAAAATTAATTTATTTACATATACACACACACATATATATATATATGCATAATTATTTAACAAAAACAGTATAATATAAGTATTGACATAAATTTTAATAATTATTACGAAATTATATGTATACCATATACATGTAAATTATTAGAATACTACTTTATAGATGTATCATATGAAATAAGATATGTGTTACACTTTAATTTAATCAAAATATAAAATATATACATGTTAGAAAATATTTATTTAAGAAAACTATACTATAAATATTAGAAAAAGTATTCAATAATCATTTAGAAATTACTTTGATTTCTTTTGTAATCAAACAAATAATAAAGATTGGATTATATTTAATCAACCAAACTAATATTAGTTATTTTAAAATTGTAGAGATGACGTCAAATCGCCGACAAAATATAACATTTTCCGATGAAGAAGATGTGAATTTACCTACATAAACGTCAGTACGGGTAAGTACTTGATAAATTTTTAAATATTATAGAATAATTAATAGTAAAGTCAAATGATTGTATTCTTTTAAAAAAAAATTAGAGGGAAGACAATTTTAGATGGAATCCTAACCGAGAACGAGTGTTTATTGAGTTGTACGATCGAGCAATTGCCATGGGTGATTACCGTTTTAAAGATCCTACACCCTCTGGTAAAGAGTTTCTCGTTGATAAGTTCAACCAAATGTTTAATAGTAACGTAAACTTCCGGTTCTTCAAAGAAAAGCTTGATCAACTAAAAAGAAAATACAAGAAGTACAAGCATCTTATGAAAAATTCTACGGGCACTTCGGTTGATCCCACGACATCTGTGATATCTGAGTCTGATTCATGGTGGAAAGATCGTGAAGTAAGTACAACAAAATCTTATAAAACCATCATAAGTTTAATAAATGACCAAATCTATAATATATGTGGTCTAAAACCTATATAATTCTATTAACAGGTAGACAGGATTGTAAAATCATTTAAACGAAAGCCGCCGGAGCATTGGGATGTGATGCAACGATGTTTCATTTTATATGACGTCCAGTCACAATCTCAATACTCTTTGCACCAAAGAAGAGAAGAGTTGATGAATGATGGTCAAAACAATGATGAAGGTCACTTTTACTCTGAAACATATGGTGGTGATATTCAACACACTCAGGTTCCTGAAACACAAGAAAATGAAGAAGTCTATCGTGTTGATATTGATGATGAAATGCGTCCTTCAAATGATTTATTCCCTCAGAATTCTTCACCTACTGCTGACCCTTTTTAGATTTCTACGTCAAGTGCTCAACAACGAAGTAGACTAAGGCGTGGAAGTAGTTCACAAAGAAGTGCAGGAAATTCTCGGACCTCTGTCAGAAGTGGATCCCAAGGAAGTCGAAGAAAACAATCATTCGAGACAACCCTGATAGATACAATGACTGGCTTTAGAGAGTTTCAACGCCAAAGTTTACAACAACTGCGTCCAAATTCTTTTGACGAAGATGATTACAATGAATTCGATACCGCTGTGAAGATATTCGAATCAATGGGGCTACCAAATGACATCAATTTCTATTGGGCATGCATTCATGCATTCAAAGAAGAAAGATTTTGGCGCAAGTACTTTATTGACAGAGCGGAAAGAAACACAGAAGAAAAATTGAAGTTTTTACAAGCTCTTACTGGATATACGCGGGACAGCGAATACGTGGGAAACGGTTAGAATCTGGGCAAAAGTTTGGTAGTCCAACTTGTGGGCAATGGAGTTCTGGTTTTCAACAATGGGGAACACCTCCAAATCAGCCACAATGGGGTACACCTCCAGCTGCACCACAGTGGGGAACACCGCCAAATGCTCCACAATGGGGTTCATCTTCAAATGCTCAACAATGGGTTACACCACCAAATGCTCCACAATGGGGTGCACCGCCAAATGCTCCGCAATGGAGTTCATCTCCAAATGCTCCGCAGTGGGGTACACAACATGCTCCACAATGGAGTGCTCCTCAATATTCTCAACAATGGGGTCCATCACCAAATAGTCAACAATGGGGTTCATCACCAAATACTCAACAATGGGGTCCTACATCTGTTGTTCCACAATGGGGTTCATCACCGACCACTCATCAATGGGGTTCATCACAAGATGCTCCACAATATATTCCTCCGAGCAATGTTCAACGTGGATTTTCTCTAGCAACAGAAGTACGAACTACAACAAATGAAAAGGAAGATCATGTTTTTGAGAATGTTGCCAGAGGAGTATCACCAGAATTTGGTTTCAAAAACTATGCCTCTACAAGTAAAACATCACGTCCAAGAAGAGGAGGGTTATTCAACATATGGGGATCTGAACGAGAACTAAATCTAAATGAAACACATGAAAATGATTCCACATCAGATAACTAGTTTAATAAGATTTGTGTTTTGTTAGTAATGGTTATGTTTTGTTTCAAATTATATTATTGTAATTTCTGTTATTGTATTATATTTTGATTAATGGTACTTTTCATTGATTAAGTCTTTATTTTGTGATAAAAAAAATTTTCAGGCTTTTCGTATATGCCAGTTGCGATCACAAAATCCCCAAAGTCTAACTCATGATGAGAGAATTGAGTTATGGAATCTGGAAAATGAGCAATCATCACTGAGTTATTACAATCGTTATTTTGAAAGAGGGCCAGTTCAAACCGGTGGCGGTTTAGGGTGGAGAAATATTTGGGGTCGATTACAAGTAGATGTTGCTGCATGTCTTCAGTTGCTACGAATGTCTCTGGATGCTTTTAGATCTCTTTGTGACATATTGCAATCAAACTATGGTATGCATCCTACGCTGAATGTTAGTATCGAAGAGAGTGTAGCAATGTTTTTGCAAATTTGTGGGCATAATGAAGTTCAAAGAGATGTTGGGTTATGGTTTGGACGGACACAAGAGACAGTGAATAGAAAGTTTTTTGAAGTTCTTAGAGCGACGGAGTTACTTGCTTGTGATTATGTCAAGACTCCAACAAGACAAGAACTNTAGCAATGTTTTTGCAAATTTGTGGGCATAATGAAGTTCAAAGAGATGTTGGGTTATGGTTTGGACGGACACAAGAGACAGTGAATAGAAAGTTTTTTGAAGTTCTTAGAGCGACGGAGTTACTTGCTTGTGATTATGTCAAGACTCCAACAAGACAAGAACTACTTCGAATTCCTGAAAGACTGCAAACAGACAGAAGGTATTGGCCATATTTTAGTGGATTTGTTGGAGCTATGGATGGAGTTCATGTATGTGTTAAAGTGAAGCCTGAAATACAAGGAATGTATTGGGATCGACATGATAGGACATCGTTTAATATCATGGCAATATGTGATCTAAATATGTTGTTTACATATGTTTGGAATGGAGCACCTGGATCTTGTCACGATACAGCAGTTCTCACGATGGCACAAGACAGTGATTCTGATTTTCCTTTGCCTCCACCAGACAAGTATTATGTAGTAGATTCTGGATATCCAAATAAGCGAGGTTTTTTGGCTCCCTATAGATCTTCTCAGAATGGGGTTATTAGGTATCACATGTCTCATTTCAACAACGGTCCTCCTCCTAAGAATAAACAAGAGTTGTTTAATCGATGTCATGCATCTCTACGTTCTGTTATTGAAAGGACATTTAGAGTTTGGAAGAAGAAATGGAGGATTCTGAGTGATTTTCCCAGATATGATATTGCAGTTCAAAAAAGAGTGGTAACTGCTACAATGGGACTACACAATTTCATCAGAATTTCAAATTATTTCGATGAGGATTTTGTTGAAATAATGAGAGACACAAATTTCAGCAACGGAGATTCTGAAAGTGATCCTCGTGATTTGGAGACAACAAATATGGCTGATGAAAATCATATGATGAACATTAGAGACAACATCGCAGATATGTTATGGGCAAATCATTAAATTATTTTACCTTTGTTTATGTATTTTTCATTATGTATTTTGATATTTTGGTGTAATTTTTATTATTAAAAGACATGATCTGCATTTTTTGAACTGCTTTTACCATTCATAACTTCTAAAATAACTTGTTCTGCTTGATCTGCATCTCTCCTGCTTGATCTGCATCTCTCCTGCATGATCCGCTTGATCTGCACTTGTCCTGCTTGATCAGCATGATCTGCTTGATCTGTCCTGCTTAAACTGCTTTTACCATTCGGAACCTTATTATGGATGTAGTTGATGGAAATCTCATGGTTTCTTTCTGACTCATGATGCTCTACTTTTTTAGTATTCTCATTATTTGCTTCTTCCAAAATACTTTCTACTATTTGGATGTATCATCTATTTCAATACCCTTTTGTTTTCTAGTATTTTTATTCTTAGAACCAACAGGTCTACCACGCTTCAAGCGTGTTTTGGACTCACGTGTATCATCTGCTTTTCCTTGATCATTTAACAATTTTATACAAGCATGAGCATTTGCAGCTGGTATATGAGACTTAGTTACCGTTTTGGTATCCGCAAATGCATTAGGTAGCTGATTCGCTATACTCTGTAGATGAATAGTTCGTCGAACTTCTAGTTCAGACTCTTTAGTAGGAGGATCAAGATATAACAGTGAAGGTACACTCCATTTGATATCATTTCCTATATCTTTGTTTTCTCCCTAGAGAACCGGGAATACTTTCTCATCAAAATGACAGTCAGCAAAACGTGCCGTAAATACATCACCAGTTTGTGGTTCTAGGTATCGTATAATTGATATCACAACCAACATATATTCCCAATCTTCTTTGTGGTCCCATCTTTATACGTTGTGGTGGTGCTACAGGCACGTATACCGCACAACCAAAAGTTCTTAAATGGGAGATGTTTGGTTTTCGACCAAATGCTAATTGTAGTGGAGAATACTTATGGTATGCACTTGGTCTGATCCGAATGAGTGCTTCTGCATGCAAAATGGCATGTCCCACACAGAGGTTGGGAGTTTTGACCTCATGATCAATGGTCTTGCAATCAACTGCAGACGCTTAATTAAAGATTCTGCCAAACCATTTTGCGTATGAACATGAGCCACAAAATGTTCAACTTCAATTTCCTTTACCATACAATAATCATTGAATGCTTGGGATGTGAATTCAGCAGCATTGTCTAATCTAACTCTTTTAATAGTATAATCAGGGAACTGTGTTCGCAGTTTGATTATCTGAGTTAGAAATCTCGCAAATGCCACATTTCGAGATGACAATAGACAAACGTGTGACCATCTACTGGATGCGTCAATCAATACCATAAAATAGTAGAATGGTCCACAAGGTGGTATTGGTCCACATATATCGCCTTGAATTCTTTCAAGGAACTTTGGTGATTCTTTATCAATTTTGGTTGGCGATGGCCTTATGATCAATTTTCCAAGGGAACATGCAACACATGTCATTTTATTACCTTGAGAAATCTCTTAGATTTTCAGTGAATGGCCATGTGAGCTTTCTATGATTTTACGCATCATTGTAGTACCGGGGTGACCAAGGCGATCATGCCATAATGTGAAATCTTCTGGATTTTGTTTCACTACAATATTAGATTCGATTTCATCAATATAAGTATGATGCAATCCCGAAGGAAGTTCTGGAAACTTTTCCAATATGTGTTTTCTGCCACATTTATCAGAAGTTACGTATATGCACTTCTTTCCATTCTCAGTTGCAGACTGAGTATCATATCTGTGACCGTATATGTCTTTAAATCTCAACAAATTCCTTTTAGAACTTGGAGAATATAGAGCATTGTTTATGGAAAATTTTGTTCCATTTGGTAACGTAAAGTTTGCTTTACCAATTCCTTCAATCACGTCTGCATGACCTGATATTGTATTAACAATAATTCTTGTCGGTTTCATATCAGAGAAATATCTCTTTTGTCTCAGAATAGTGTGCGTTGTTCCACTATCTTGTATACAAAGTTCTCGGATCCGTTTCTTTGATTTTGTGCCATTAGCATTATGATCTATTTCTGTAATTTCAATAAACATCAATAAAAAGAAAACATGAAATTCATTCATATAATAATCATATAAGAAAAATACACAATAATAATTATACATTAGGGTGATGTTAAAAACATCATTATTTGTTTAAAACAGGAAACGTAATAATTAGACATAAAAATACTGAATGTTACATAATAATCTTATTGTAAGCATTTCAGTTCTCTTCTGGAGTAATATAGTCCAGCTCATTTGCGAAATCAGAAGCTTCGAGGTACGTTGTCCCCTCAAAATTTTCTGTGAGGTTTACTTATTTAGCTTTGCCTTTTGTGGATGCTTCATATAACTTACACAAATGTGGAGGAGTACGACAGGTACGAGACCAATGTCCTTTACATCCACATCGGTAACATACAGTTTCATTCTTCTGAGTGGTATCCACTTGGGTTTCTTTACCCTTAGAAACTTGTTCGGATCTAACCCATTTGTTAGATCCTTTCCACTTAGGATTGTAAGTTTTACCACGTTTTCTATTGAAACGGCGACCACGACCCCGACTGAATTGGGTTCTCCTTTATGAGTTTTCTATCGCCGTAGCATTCACTTCAGGGAATGCCTTGACTCCCGTAGGTCGGGAATTGTGGTTCTTGATCAGGAGCTCGTTGTTCTTTTCAGCCAACATGAGCGCAACCATCAATTCAGAAAATCTCGTGTACCGACATTTTCTGTAAATTTCGGGTAAGAAGTGAAGTTGTATGTCTTATTCATCATTTCTGCCTCAGAGACAGGGTTACCACAATACTTCAGTAGTGAGACGATCCTCAGGACTGCGGAATTGTATTCCTCAACCTTTTGAAAATCCTAGAACCTCAGGTTTTTCCACTCTTCCAGAGCGTGGGGGAGATTGACTTCCTTTTGGTTGTCAAACCTTTCCTTTAAAGCTTGCCACAGTTCAGCTGGGTCCTCTATGCTCGCATAATCATGCGTAACATTCTCATCGAGGTGTTTCTTTAGGAAAATAATCGCCTCAGCCTTTTGTTCAGGTGGCGATTTGTTACCGATTACAATCGTCTCAGTTAACTTTTTCATCACCAGATAGGGTTTCACGTTTGTGACCCATCCGACATAGTTTTCCCCAGTGATTTTGAGAGCCGGAAACTGAAGATGCTCAATTCTTGCCATTTGTATTTCTAAAACACAATATAATAAATTTTATCAGAATTTCATAATATTTAAAACGAACCGTTTACATTAATCATGCAAGCAATTACAAGGAAAAGTACCGCATAGAAAAACAAAAAGAGATTCATATTAAATTCTATCGGAGTGAATTCTCCAACAAAAAAAACGTACGAACAAGCCAAAATTACAATCGCACATAAAACTAAGAGTAATCGCATCATCTTTCTTCACAAGAAAAAATTGGGAGAAAATTATTTGAAAGTATTTGAGAGGAGATGAAATATTTCGATGAGTTGAATGAATGAATATATTTATAGGTGAAAATTACTGTTCATAGCCGTTGAAAAAGGGGTAAAAGTTTTGAAAATTTTCTTTGTGACCGTTGGGGTTAAATTGTTTGAACCGAAAATCAGTCTAAAAATATCGTAATAAGCAGTCAACCAAATTTAATAAATTTCGTAATATTTTATATAGGTGATCAGATATTTATATATAACCATAATATAATTAACAGACAATTATCAGTATTATTATGGTGATAATAATTAATTTTATTAAAATATTAAATAAATTATGCGGCGGCACAGCCAAGCCAATTATTATGGTGTGATTAGCAATCAAAGTTTATTAACGAGGCGACTATTTGATCAAAAAAAAAAAGTTTATTAACGAGGCGACATACCGCCCGCATTAATATTTATACAAAATAGTAAATTAAAACAATTATTATAAAATAATATGTAGTAATATAGGCGGTATACCGGCCATTATATCAGGGTAAATATGATACATATAAATTTTCTCGAATCTTAGAGTGATCGTGCTGATAACGTGTTATGAAATAACTTATAATTTTATAGTATATCGAAGTTTAAATAAAGGCGAAATTTTATACCCGTAGAAAGGAAATAATACTGATATATGATAGAGAGAACTTATTATATAGAGGGAGAAGAGAGGTAATGGTGTGTGTTACAATGAACGAACTTCGTTCGTTTATATAGAAAGTAAAAAGAGAAAGTTACTGTGCGCGCATAGTGACAGTGGGCTCCACACAATAAATATACGTACGTAAATGTCAATAATCGGTGCGTATAAGTTTGACGTTGCTTCTACACACGTTTTATAACAGTCTTTGCTTTATCGTTGCGCATTCAATTGAGACTCAATTAATTGATTCTTTATCGAGAAAATTTTCCGGTCTATCACAACTTTGCAAATTTTTTAAACTATACATATTTCATATTTGTAGAAGCATCAAGTAGTCTACTTGCTAAGATTTAAAGAATTTTACATTCACGTTTGGGGCTCGAAACTCAAGTACTGTAATTTCTTGCGGATTATAAGATACAAATTTATCAGAGTTTCCAAAGTATTGTAGACAAAGCCATTCATTGTGGCCGTCTGCTGTAAAGTCGATATGTCTATCAAGAGTATCGTACATGTTGAACTACTGTTTGTCAATCTTTTCTGGGAGAACTTCATCATGGAATCATCTGTGACATTGTTCATCAAAATTACATATATTATAGGTAGTTCATCATATGTAATAGAATTAAAGATTATATGATGATGTAATAATTGTTGCCCAATATTAAAAAAATAATATATATTTCATATTTGCATGTTATTTATGTACAACTAGATTTACAAAAACAACTTAAATTATAATAATTAGTTGTTGACAAAATAATCAATTAATATTTATTTTCATTTTTTTATTAAATTTAACTAAATTTATAATTTATATATATGAAGAACAAATAAACATATTTAAATAATAATGTATTGCCTACCTATACATGTAATTTTGTATGTAAGAATCTAAGATGTTATTATTTCAAGTTGAATCACAAGCTGTTTTGAGTATTAAGCATGTAAATTTTGATGATCAGTTTTCTACCTTAGTTTTGTATTTTATTTTCTAATTTTTTAAACAGCTACGAGTTTCCTTTTCTTACGTTCCAAATGGCTTCATGATCTCCATATTGCTCCAAAACACCTAAACTTGAAAAAACTTTAAAAGACTCAAAACATTATATAAAGACTCTAAATAAAACTTAAACCATGGTTAAATATAGTAAAATCCATAGTATAACAATACATTCAGCTGAAAAATGAGGACCAGTTGACAAAAAAAACAAGAGATAATTGGCTAAAGTGTCCTATTTAGCACATATAATTAGAGAATTGCCCATGATGTGACAATCACTTTCCTTTGGACCATTTTGCCCTTTTCTACACTCTCTCTCCTCTCTTTGACATCTCCCCTCTTTTTTTTTTCTCTTCAATCCCTAATTATTTTACAAATCTCTATCATTCTATATACAATTAAATTTTAAATTTCATTATTTTTTCATAAGTGGCATTGAATCCTCAATTTTGACCTTTTTTTTTCTCTCAAATCCCTAATTATTTTACAAATCTCTATCATTCTATATACAATTAAATTTTAAATTTCATTATTTTTTTCATAAGTGGCTTTGAATCCTCAATTTTTTGATGATATCAATTTTCTGGGTTTTAGATTCGACGTCGTGTTAGCGGTTAACAAATATTGTAGACGTAAACAGAAGTGTTAGGTGTTAACAATTATTTTTACGCTTCGCGTTAATAAATGTGTTCGTTGTTAACAAATATTGTAGACGTTAACATAAGTGTTAACTGTTAACTGTTATTTTTACGCTTTGCGATAATAAATGTGTTGGCTGTTAACAAATATTGTAGACGTTAACAGAAGTGTTATATGTTAACAAATGTTTTAACGATTCGTGTTAATGAGAGGAAAGAGAAAGAGCATTCTCGGCATTTCCTTGCCAAATGGTTGTGTCAGTGTCCTTCATGTCCAATCAATGGTATTTTGCTAATTTGAGCTTCAAATATGGGTAGTTCACTAAATCATAGGAGATGTCTGAGTAGCATTCAATTGTCAAGTTGCATTCAACGACCGGGTAGTAAATTGATTATGTGGTACATCATATCCTTTCGAATGTTGTTAATTCTTGTAATAATTGAATCAGAAACAACTCCAAGTTTACCACTTGAGAAACCATAATCTAGAATGCAACATCATCAATTAAACTGCTAATAGATTTTTGTCTCTCATCTTGAGTAATTGTATTGAACACTTCCTCAATAGTAGGAATAGACTTCAGCATCAAGGTGTAATGACACGAATGTTTGTAAGATTCATTGAGTCCTATTAGAAACTTGGTAACTATACTCCTCTGTTGTAGCTTCTCCCACAACGCAGCTGCAATACATTCACAAGATTTACAAGTACACATTCAATGAAATATGTAGAGACATCCATAGATTATTTCTTAATCTTACTTAATTGTTGTTCATGATCTTAAATCTTAGGTGCTTTATCTTTCTTAAAACAAGATATCAGATTATTCCAAATGTTTTCAACAGTAGAGATAAACAACAAACTCTAACCAATCCTTTTAGAAACCAAGTTTTCCAACCATGTAAAAACAATGTCATTACACCTTGACCAAGAACAATAATTCCTATGAGTAAAATGAAGTTTAGGAATTGTACCATCAATGAATCCCAGCTTATTACAAACATTCAATGCCATTCGAACCGATCATCACCAATAATGAAACTTCGGCGTAGTTGTGAGCTGATCTGAAACAAGAATCAAACCAAGATGATCACTATTATGAAGATAGAAAGGATTCTCATATCTTGTTAGATCGGAGAAATCAGTCAGCCTAAGAGATGGATGACGACGAAGTAAGCAGAGGAGTTATCACTACTCATAGCTTAAGAGAAGAAGATGCAAATCAAGAGAAATGAAGAAAGAATAGCTTGCAAGAAGTCAAAAAAAAAAAAAAAACGATCCAATCAAGAATTCACCGATTATATAATATTACAATAGTGAATCGAGAAATGAAATTGATTGAAATACTCATGATGAAGAATCGAAGCAAAATATCAAATATTGAGCTCTGAAATGATATTGACTAATATATGGTCAAAGAAAACAAGTCAAAATTTAGCACAAGTAATTCAGGATATCTAGTTTAAAGATCTGCTTGAGCTAATTGACATTAAAAAATTAAGGTTTTCAGCTCGGTTTGGTTCTATATTTTATTTATAGCCTAAAAAGAGTTTTATAGCATAACCAAGTATCAGTTCGATCGGTTTGCTCCGAGACTATCTGGTCGATCAAGTTATTTTTCGTACCATTCGACTGGCTCTGATACAAAAATCATTTCGAATTGGGTTTTCAGTTTGGTACGGTTGGAGTTTTTACCCCAAACCAAATTTAAAAAAACGATTGGCTTGAATTGAGACAACTAAATCCTAAGATTCTTCTTCTTCTTCTTCTTCTTCTTTTATTTTTTTATTTTTATTTTTATTTTTATTTTTATTTTTATTTTTATTTTGTGTCATCAATCCTAAGATTCGTCATTCCACTCGTCTTCTACCATGTTTGATTTATTGTCGATTCCCTTCTCATTTCAATTCTCTCAAACTCTACTGTGCATACTGCCATACTCTATAGTCGTAGTGACTGAGGATATCTGCAAAGAGAAAGCTCCAAAGAGGTGAAAAAAAAATTGAATATGATTGTAATTTGGATTTTTTTTTATTTTCTTTTAAATAACATATTTCTTAGCTAATCGGCTCTTTAACTTCGTTCCGCCATTAGTTAGTCTTTGACTTGTAAGGTCGTAAATGTTCAATCATATGAACTGATGGATGATATTGATGTGGGTTATCTTGACCTAGTCTTACTAAATCATTTGGTTGTCCAGATGGGTTTCTTTGGTTATTATGTCCGAATCAGAAAAAGGAAGGTAAAAAGATCCAAGCTTTGTCGACGACAGGTTCGGGTTTGTGAGAAGGATGTGAGCAGAATCAGTGACTTGTCTGATGAATTGCTGATTAAGATATTGTCCTTTCTTCCGACAAAAGTTGCTGTCTCTACCAGCATCTTGTCCAAGCAATGGCAGTTTCTTTGGATGTGGTTGCCTAAACTTGAGTACAGTAGCTCACGTTACTATTCTAAGTGTTCTGCAATTCGAGAATTTATTTACAAGTATCTGCCGTTACATAGAGCTCCAGTTATAGAACGCCTCGCTCTCAAGTTAAATGATGAACACTTCCAACCTGAAGATATCAAACGGTGGATTGAAATTGCAGTTTCTCGAAATGTACGTGACTTGGATATTTATTATAAAGAGGATCAAAATATATTTCCCAGCAGCTTTTATACATGTGATTCGCTTGTGATCTTGAAACTCAGTAACATTCTCATGGATGTTCCCTCTATGGCTTGTCTTCCGTCTCTGAAGACTTTGGGTCTACGTTGTCTTAAGTTCGAAGATGATGAGTCTCTACAAGGGCTTCTTGATATATGTCCTGTTCTTGAAGACCTATCGGTGCAATTACGTGGTGAATGCAGTATGGGAGAGATCACTGTTATGGTCCCAACTTTACAGAGGCTATCACTCTCTGTTAGCTGGTGTTGTTATTTAGAAGGGTATGTGATAGATACTCCTTCTTTGAAGTATTTCAAACTTGAGGACTGGAACAATTCGAGACACTACGTTGAGATTAAAGACATGCCTGAGCTGAGGGAAGCATATGTGGATGTTGTATTCTTTGTTCTCCAGAGTGTCATTGGATCCATTACATCTGTCAAGCATCTTACAATATGCTCAGAGGTAATTAGTTTTCATTGCAAATCTTCAGTCTCACCTGTAGAATTCTTTACTAAAAGTTTCATGTCGTTTTCAATGAATAATGGATCCAGATCCCAAAAAGAGGTCGGGAGAATGATGTGTATGGTGGTGGCATTGTTTTCAACCAGCTTGAACATCTGAAGCTATGTGTGTGTAAAGATAATTCATCGGATCTTCTTGGCCAATTACTCAAAGATTCTCCTAATTTACGAGTACTAGACGTCTTTCACACGGGAGTAAGTTTCTTCCAGTAAAAAACCTTCTTTTTTTTTTTGGTCTTATCAATGTCCAGTATAGTCTCTCTATCTAAGTGTTTGGTTTGGTTTGGTCTCAGATTCATGGGTTTGTTGAGGATACTGATATGGTTTGCTGGAAACAACCTAGCCTAGTTCCTCAATGTCTGTTGTCGAGTCTACAAATTTTCAACTGGACAGGATACTTTGGGAGACCACAAGAAAGAGATATTGCGGTTTACATCTTGAAAAACGCTTGTTTCTTAAAGAAGGTAACAATCTTTGCTGATATAGTACAATATTCTGTTCCACACCTTAAGATGATCAAGGAGTTGGCGTTTTCTGCCCGAGCTTCAAGCACATGTGAACTTGAATTTGTTGAGTGTCCGTATGAAATGTTCTGAGAAGAATTTCTTTGGTAACTACATGAAGCTACGAACAAGAAATGTATTTAGCGGAACTCTCGGACATCTTAGATTCTGCTTTGTGGTTTTGCTTGTATGGTTTGGCTTCCACCTATTGAGATAATTCTATCTTCTATTGTTAAACTTAGACAAAGATCTGATGGTGCCAAAAAAGAAAAAGACAAAGATCTGATATATATATATATATATATATATATATCTTACATACAATCAACAGAATCAACGACAATTCCAAATTCTACAATCAATGATTCCATTCTTTTTAAGTCTCTCTGTCTCGACCTTGCGTACTCACGACCATTACTTGAGCCGCACGTATATCTGCAAAAAGAAATCGAGGTAACAATGAATAAGATAAATTTTACTATTTCTTCAATTAAGTATTATATTTGAAAATTTAAAATGACTGTCTTGTGTGTGTTACTATATCGTTTGATAGGCTTCTGAAGAACCCTTTTGATTCTTACCGTGGTTTCTTTGTCAGGGTGGGAACTTAAAATCCAAGTTGTGCACATAATCAGTGGGTTGCCTGATGAAATGCTGGTGAAGATACCAAGCTGATCAAGCATTGGGTTTCAGGGCCACTAACTTTATAATTATTTTAGGGGGCCAATTGTAAAAGGATTAATTGGTTCTGTTGGCTTAAAACTGGTGAATGTTAGCTAACGCACCTGAGTTTGAGGTACAACCCTTCATTTTTCTTGCATTAAGCCTAAGACTCTTTAATCCAGAGGTATATATATAGTTATTTGTATCACCTCCATCAATCTCATTATAGAATCTTCTGTTGATGATATTTTAATAGTGTGTGTGTATGGTGAATTGGTGATGCTTATAGTCTTCAAACAACTTGAACATCTGAAGATATATACATGCTGTTACGTTGTAACTGATCTGATGGGGCTGTCTCCCTTGAATCAGTGAAATATCTTCATTGTTCAAGAGATTGCATCATCTTCTCAAGTATTTGCGGCCTCACCAAGTAAGAAGAAGGAACTCCTTTTCATTTACAAACATGTTTTCATGGGAGTTTTCCTTATCGGTTGTTTGTGTTCTCTTATTACTGAAGATGAAGTTGTCTGAGGTCTTTCATGTACTGAAAGTGTGCGTCTTAACAAGTTCTTCAGTTTGAATATAAGCTACTTAACATATATTTTTTTAAATGACCCACACCAAAACTGAAGTTGTCTCATCTCATGTAAGCAGCATGAGTCCCAAGGAACAACAAACATTATGCAATCATTGATATGTCAAAACCTTCTTTCTAATACCCAAACTCTAGGTAATTCATGAGGAATATGTAACAAAAGGAAAATTCCTCTTAATATACGAGAAGATTTTACACCTCTTACACCGAATTTGGTTAGCTACAACATTGATGAAACTTCTGAAATTTATTCATTTTTCCCCAAATAACAACCATAATCAGTAAATTCATGTAGTAGCTGACATAAATACTAAAATTTAACTTGTTTATGAAATACAAGACGAGCTGAAAATGCCAAAATAATATTCCAATGGAGCCATCATGGAATCCCTTGTTATTTATCTCTTTTACTCGTCATCGATTAGTCGCTTGGATGATCAAGTCCTTGAGGAACCTTGCCAGAATAGTTTGTGGTCTCTGTAGAATCAGTCCCCAGGTTCCTGAAAGCCCCATACACTCTTAAGTCTCAAATCTTATGTCTACAATATTGATTCCCTATTCTACCACAACTTATTGCCATTTTGCTTACCCTTGATCCACGATAACCATTGAACGAAGCTCACAGTTTTTGAAGCTGAAAAATGTTACGGAGTTTCATTAGTAAACAGTTTTTGAATTTCTTGAGGTTTGTGCGTTACGATCTCTTACTGTATAGACAACTCTTTTTTTATGTCGTCGACACAATCCTTCCCGAAAGAGCTCAAGAGACCGTGCAAGAAGCCACTGTGAGATACAATTGCTATCTCTTTTTCTTTCCTTGTCCATAGCCTTCACAAATCACAAAGCAAATGGCATATACTTTTTACTAATCCATGGAAAATAATTAGTAACTAAAAATGTATTTAGTACCCATGGAACTCACCAGTTAATGAACTGTACACCTCTTTCTGCAACTTCTTCTGGGGTTTCTCTTGGACTAGGCTTCCACAAAACATCCTTGTCACTTTCAATCTAGTACCACAGAGGCAAACATAAGAATCTTTCAAACATTTTTTGTATCAGTTAAGATATTTATTAGATATAACCAATATGATGTTCGTACAGTTGTGAAATCGATAGCAGGAAACAGAGCCTTATACTCTGTAACGCTTCTTCGTCTGTCACAAGGATGATCACCCTGCGTTCATAAAAAGCCTTTATTTACTTATCAATCTTAGGTCACTATTAACACCTATATTAGTTGTGTGTACCATAGTTTCTCTGCATAGCTCAACAGCAAGGAAAGGTGGGCTGTTTAAGCCTGAAATGGCAGGACGGTCGCTGCTCCCAGCGTTGGCCACCATTAGCGGTGTTGCATCCGCTCCACTGGTATCTTCTCCGCCTCCAAAGGCGCCAACAGCAGTTTGTATAGTTCTACAATTAATGCGTTTTACTTACTATTGTTTCAAAGGCTAAGATTCAAGAAACCTTGCAAGAAAAGAACCAGCACTTATATTTTTCATATTATATGTTTGCCTAACGTAAAATGAAAATATACTCCTTGATTTCATTCACTTTTGGTGGTTACAATTAGCTGTGCAAATTTATTTAAAATACTAAAAGGTGGTTGTGGTAGAACATTTGAGGCATAAGAAAAACGTTTTACCTAAGCAAGGGAGAGACAATGACAAGTTCAACCTTGTTCAAGAGTTGAGTTGCTAGAACATGGTTCCGTAGATGATCCACCTGCCATAGATATTGATCAGCATCGTTGCTAGAGCATTAAATCCAGACCAGAACAGAGATAATACCTGTTGCCAACCAAGAGGGGTGATATGAGCATCAAAATAGTCCTCAGAAGAGTAAGCACTATGGTCTTTTTCTCCAGCCACATTATGAATCCCCTGCGCATGTCTCACCTATATAAAAAATTAAACAAAATAAAATGCATCAAAAACTTGTTCAGAGGAACATGAACCACACAAATCATCTTTGGATAAGTTTGTACGAACCAGGTGAATGGTTTTGCAACGATGAAGTGGGTAAAGACCTATCCCTTTGTCCATGGCTAAACAGTATCTTCAGATCAGATCTGAAGTTTGCATATGAAACAGTTGTTTCCTTGGAGAAGGAAATATATAACTGTGAGGAGGAGAGATCCTAAACCGCCGGATCCTCCACTTTCTATATACTTTTTAGTTTTTTTCCTTGTTCGCAGATACCTTGCACTAAATTAATCATTTTAAAACATTTTAAGTAAGTTAATCTTTCACGCAATATCAATTTCAAGATGAGTGTACTCACTTGTGCTAATATTATTATCCGCATATTCCATGTGCTAATTATAACAGTTTTTGGTTAAAAGAAAGACAAAAATTATAGAGCTAGAAAACTACCAATCATTATTAGTTACAACGATTGAACCCAAAACGAGACGTCAAAAAAAAAAAAAAAAAAACCAAAACGATTTATTAAGAAAATAATAATAAATTATATTTTGTCACTACTCAAATAAACTTCCCACAAAACAATCATAGCCAGCTTTTAACCTTAAAAAAGAAGAGGTACAAACCAGGAAAGAAACTCTTTCCTAGTTGACAAGGCAACTCTTTTTATGTGAATATCTCATTAGTTTAGTAACGAAAGTCTCTGTGGATGCCTGCGTAGGATATTCAAATATGTTATTCAGCAGCCTTTCCTCCCGCATTCAATTCAATTTTTATTTCCTTATTTCCAGCTGCCTCCAGAAGTTGACCCACATGCTGAACTGACACCTCCTAAATGATCTAGGAAATTTGATTTGATCTTTTTAGTGAAACAAACTATTGAGAGTTAACCGCGATTTTAGTAATACTAGATGCATAGTCTCCGCGCAAGCGCGGGGTTGAATACGTTGTTGATGTTTTGTGTAGTTTTATATATGAGATTTTGCTGGTTTTTTTTTAACATTTGTTTATCTGGCTTATCTATAATAGTGATGAATGAAACATTAGAAGTCACGCAACTTGATTAGTCTGATAAAAGAATAAACATCGAATTCATATGAGTTGATATTTTCATATTTTATCTTCGTAGTGATTTTATCGAGCATTCCCTTTATTAGTGATTTTATCGAGCATTACTATTATTAGTGCTTTCATGTAAAAAAATAATTTAATGGAGACAAGACAAAAAATGACATGTGTTTATTAGTGTAATTTTCTTTCTCAAATTATGTTGTATATATATATATATATATTTTTAGTTGTGATGTATATGAGATTTATGACCGATCTGAATGGTTCGGGGTAAATATTTATTATTGAAAAAATATGTTTTTATTTTTTTTGATGATCATAACTGAATTGAAATGATATTGGAGGTTAGAACATGATAACCTTTCTTATAAAAGTATCTAAGATGGTCTTATAAAGTTTCAAATCCTTAAGCCATTTTGTATCCCAACAACCAGCATAAAAAATCATTCTGGATCTCCCTAAGCTTTTAGGGATCCCGAAAAGCCCAAATTAAAAAAAAAAAATTAATGAAACATTAGAAGTCACACAACTTGATTAGTCTGATAAAAGAATAAACATCGAATTCATATGGGTTGATATTTTCATATTTTATCTTTGTAGTGATTTTATCGAGCATTCCGTTTATTAGTGATTTTATCGAGCATTACTGTTATTAGTGCTTTCATGTAAAAAAAAAAAATTTAATGGAGACAAGACAAAAAAGGACATGTGTTTATTAGTGTAATTTTCTTTCTGAAATTATGTTGTATATATATATATTTTTTTTAATTGTGATGTATATGAGATTTATGGCCGATCTGAATGGTTCGGGGTAAATATTTATTGTTGAAAAAATGTTTTTATTTTATTTGATGATTATAATTGAATTGAAATGATATTGGAGGTTAGAACATGATAACCTTTCCTATAAAAGTATCTAAGATGGTCTCATAAAGTTTCAAATCCTTAAGACATTTTGTATCCTAACAACCAGCATAAAAAATTATTCTGAATCTCCTAAGCTTTTAGGTATCCCGAAAATCCCAAACTAAAAAAAAACAATTACATGCAAGCACAGCGTTTCGAACACGCGCACTCGCGGTACCAAGTTCTCGTCACCAACTTACACCACTGGGCCATTTCATCACTCATTGATAATATTTCATCTTACAATATGTTATACGTTTTTGTTTTCCCTAATAACACGCACGGGGCCCGCAAACTTGCTGACTTGGACACGCTGAGGAGCTTCAAAAGTGTACTATTAAAAAAAACACATGCAAGCAACGCGATTCGAACCCGCGCACTCGCGGTACAAACTTCTCATCACCAACTTACACTACTGGGCCATTTCATCACACATCGATAATATTCAATCTTACAAAATATTATCGTTTTTGTTTTCCCTAATAACACACGCGGGACCCGCAAACTTGCTGACGTGGACACGCTGAGGAGCTTCAAAAGTGTACTATTATTATATAGATTGTGATAAAATAAAAGTGTAGTATGATTTAATTGCGGTTCATGTATTTTGTAGGACTAGTACAATAGAGACAAAACAAAGTAATGTTATTGTGATAAAAAAATAATATGGATTTGATAGAAAATAATATAATTATAAATTAAATTTGTTTGTCTAGTGATAATGTCATATGTAAACTAAACCATATTATTATAACCGAACCAAAATCAAAATAGTTTTTTTTTTTTTTTTTTGATAACCCAGTATCCGACCACTAAGCGTGATCGACTAGCCCACCGGGCCTAAGCCCATGCCATGACAAGATTTTTAAGTGTCCACTTAAGGGCCCCTGGTTACGCTAAGTGGTCTGGAGCGCCACACCAACTCCGCAGGTAAATTATGTGGTAGCCGGGGTTCGAAGTCGGATGGCGGACACCTCAGCCGAGGTTCCTTTACCACCAGACTACGAAGCCCGGTTAAATCAAGATAGTTAAATCACAAGCAAACCAACCTTTTTACGAACTTGATAGGTTCTTAAGTTTTTAAATTCAAATGAATCAAAAATGAAGCGAAGCTGAATCAACATTCAATACCTCGATCTATAGATAAATATAATAAAAATGTAATATAATATACAATAAATTTATTTATATATTTTTAAAAAGGTAATGTTATGAGTGTGTTATGCACCAGATCGCTACTAGGTTTGAGCAAAAAAACCAGAACCGAACCGAAATATCTGAAATCAGAACTGAATCGAGATCTTTATATATCCGAACGGTTTTTATATTTATATATCTGAAATAACCGAATCGAACCGGAACCAAATTGGAACAGAACCGAGAATCGAACAGGTACCCAAATATATAATAACATTAATTTTATATACATATAATATAACCAAATATATGACTTTAATTTAAAAATCTATTAGAAATATCCAAAAATAATTGAAGATAACTAAATAATTATAAAGTATCCGAACTACCTGAAAGTATACAGATAATTTTATCCAAATATCCGAAGTAATCCGAAATATATGAAATTTGTATCTAAATCGTTCTAATTATTTGATATGTTATTTTAAATAACTGATAATTTATCTGAACTACCCAAACCGGAACTAAATGAGAACCAAATTTTCTAGATATTTTTTGATTCCTAATTTTACTATCCGAACCAAACCGAACTGAACCGGAAATAGGGCAAATGGTAAATGGATCCTCTAACCCCTTACCCGAACTACCCGAAACCTGAAATACCCGAACTGAACCGAACCGATATCCGAGACGGCCATGCCTAATCGCTACCTTTACCTAATGTGATAAATTCAATCTAGTTCTTAAATTATTTGACAATTTTACACTGTCTAATATTTGAGTGCGATTTTGTTTTTCCTCTTTCTGAAATTGTAAGTGTTGAAATATGCCTTGAATCTGCATCGGGTGATCTAGGTGTCATGGATCGGTCGATCTGGCTGGACACGTATCGATCGATACAAGAGCTTGTGTATCGATCGATATTATGTCAAATCCGAGAAAATATGGAAAGTTTCATTAAACGTTTTCTTATATATCTTTAGGGTTTTACCCTATTCTGTAACACGAGTTGTACTCTGAAAAACTATCCTCCACTAATAAAGTACTCCTTTTGCCCGTAGATCAAACCACGTTAAATCTCTGTGTCTTTCTTTTCTGTTCATTTATTCTGTTAATCTGTATATTCTCACATCTGTCACAACAAATTGGTATCAGAGATTCGGGTTGAATCTGGTGAGAAGATGTCTGGGATAAGCATAAAGATTGACAAGTTTACTGCAAGGAACAGTTTCAGTCTTCGGCAAATCAAGATGAAGGCGTTGCTGAAGCAACAAGGTCTTTGGGCACCGTTGTCAGGGAAGAAGGTTGAAGCTATTACTGCTGAGATGGAGGTTACTGAAGAGAAGGCGTATTCAACGATCTTGTTGTGTCTGGCAGATGAGATCATCATCGAGGTTTCTGGTGTTGATACTGCAGCTGATTTGTGGTTGAAGTTTGAGAGTCTATACATGACGAAGTCTCTGACTAAGAAGCTACTTCTGAAACAACGTCTTTTCGCTCTAAGGATGCAGGAAGGTACACAACTTCAGGATCACCTTGATAGTCTAAATTCCATTATGTTGGATCTGAGGAATATTGACGTTAAGGTGGAGGATGAGGATGCGGCACTATTTCTGTTGGTATCACTACCTAACTCCTATGAGAACTTTGTTCAATCATTCATAGGGAGTAAGGAAACAATGAGTTTGGAGGAAGTCAGGTCGGCACTTCATAGCAGGGAGTTGCATCACAAAGCATCTAGTTCTGGTACAGATGACCAAGCTTCTGGGTTGTTTGTAGGTGGTGGAAAGAACTTTGGAAAAGACAAAAGGTCATTTACAAAGGGTCCTAAGCCAACTGATATTTGCCATTATTGCAATGAAAGAGGACACCGGAAGTTTGATTGTCCTAAGAAGAAGAAGAAGCAAGCTGATTCCGCTGCTGTAGCAGAGAATGAAGCTAAGTCTGATGACGATGTTGCTCTAGTTGCTCATGGAAAAACACATTCTAGGGATGTGTGGGTTCTAGACACAGGAGCGTCATATCATATGTGTCCAAAGAGGGAATGGTTCTCAGAGTATGAGGAAGTGACTGATGGCAAGATCAAGATGGCGAATGACTTTGCTTGCGATATTGAAGGAATCGGTTCCATTAAGCTCAAGACACATGAGGGTAGAATCTGTACATTGACTGGAGTTAGACATGTTCCGTCTATGTCCAAGAACTTGATCTCAGTTAGTCTTTTAGATAGCGGAGGGTTCAAGTATTCAGGTGGAGATGGAGTTCTGAGTGTCTACAAGGGTTTAGATGTGATTTTGAGAGGTTTCATTCATGGTACTCTGTATTTACTGGAAGGTTCTACAGTTTTAGCAAATGGTCTGGAACTTTGTTCATCAGAGTTCAATCAGTTTTGTAAGGATGTAACAGCTACAAAGCATCTTACAGTCAGAGATACACTACAGAAAAATGGTGTAGCAGATATGAACCAAAATTTGCTGGAGAAAACGAGGTGCATGTTTTCTAATGAAGGTTTGGAGAAGAGGAATATGGATTTTGACAAACAGGTGGAGCTGCAGGAAGTGCAGTCGAATGAACCGTATCGATCGATGATGGATCAACAGTGTCGATCGATGACGGATCAACAGTGTCGATCGATCGACGTTAGAAGGTCAGTAACGATCGACATCGGAAGAAGGGATCGAACGATCGATGTCAGACGAGTCCTCTATTTCTGGAAATCAACGTATTGGGTTTGAAAAATGCAGTAATGCTAGAGATAAACCAAGGAGAGTTGGTGTCAGGCCACTAGAGAGATATCACTTTGATGATATGGTGGGTTATGCACTACATGCTGCAGAGGAAGTGGATACTTACGAGTCATCCACTTACAGAGAAATTGTTTCTAGTTTTGAGTCTGAGAAATGGTTTGTTGCAATGGAAGATGAGATAGATTCTCATGAGAAGAATCATACATGGGATTTGGTCACACTATCATCTAGGAGAAATGTTGTAACTCCCAAGTGGTATTAGAGGTGTGACAGCTATATGGTCAAGTTGGGCTACGACAGGAGTCCTTATGACTGTTGTTTTTACATAAGCAAGGTGGAGAATGTTTCGTGTATCTACCCGGTGTTGTATGTAGATGACATGCTGATAGCTTCCAAGAAGATGTATGATGTTCAGAAACTGAAAGATCTGCTGAATTATGAGTTCGAGATTTTTCGGTACCTTAAGTGTACATCTGATGTTGGTCTTGTCTATGGAGACAAGGATCCAAGACTGGTTACTGGTTATTTTGATTCAGATTATGCAGGAGATGTGGACAGCAGGAGATCTATGACTGGTTACGTATTTACTTTGGGTGGTTCTGTTGTGAGTTGGAAGGCGACTTTGCAGTCGACGGTGACTTTGTCTACAACTGAGGCAGAGTATATGGCATTGACAGAAGCTTCTAAGGAGGCAATATGGTTGAGAGGATTGGTCAGTGATCTTGGTCTTCATCATGATCAGGCTACTGTAATTTGTGATAGCTTGAGTGCTATCTATTTAGCCAAGGATCAGGTTCATCATGAGAGAACCAAACATATTAATGTGAGATACCATTTTCTGAGAGATGAGAAGAGGATTGAAGTGAAGAAGGTATGAACAACTGATAATCCTGCGGATATGTTCACTAAGCCGGTTCCTCACAGCAAGTTCAAGCATTGTCTTGATTTGCTGAACATCTCAAGCTGTTAATCTGGCCCTGAGGGGCATCTGGCCCTAAGGGGCATCTGGCTCTGAGGAGCGTCTGGTCCGACGGGACATCTGACTTCTGAGTTCGACGGAACATCTGAGGCAAAGAGAGAGCCTGGTACATCTGAGCACGAAGAAGTGCACCCTGGTACATCTGATTATGGAGGATTCAAGTCAAGGTGGAGATTTGTTGAAATATGCCTTGAATCTGCATCGGGCGATCTAGGTGTCATGGATCGGTCGATCTGGCTGGACACGTATCGATCAATACAAGAGCTTATGTATCGATCGATATTATGTCAAATCCGATAAAATATGGAAAGTATCATTAAACGTTTTCTTATATATCTTTAGGGTTTTACCCTATTCTGTAACACGAGTTGTACTCTGAAAAACTAGCCTCCACTAATAAAGTACTTATTTTTTGCCCGTGGATCAAACCACGTTAAATCTCTATGTCTTTCTTTTCTGTTCATCTATTCTGTTAATTTGTATCTTCTCACATCTGTCACAACAATAAGGTTTATAACAACAATTTTTTATTGGTAAACTAGTTGGGTTTTTCACAAAACCACAAATGACATGTTACCATTCATTACCTAAAACCATTTTCCTTTCATTTTGTTATATACGTGTAAATAAAAATGGAGCGTTACCTAAATTCGTCGCGTATCAAAAATAGACATGAATTTGATGATAAGTTATAAAGTCAAAGTCAATCTCAAAGATTTATCAAGAGTGGGGTTTAAAAATAAGAGCATCCATAATAGGAGTCCTTTAGGAGAATCTTTAGGATAAAAATAATTAAATAATCAGTGGATCTCACAAAAAGTTAAAGATTAATCCTTAAAAATTTCTAAATAAAAATTGATCCTTACACTATTTGCGGGTCCGCATGACACGTGTCGATTCACGAGTGATTGGTATTTATTTCTTTTTTTTTATAAATCTGAAAAAAATAATTAATAAATCAGAACTTAAGGACTCCTTAAGGGTAATGCCATTGTGAGTGCTCTATAGAATCCGGCACTTTGTCCTCAAATATTGCCTAGATTTTACTTTAAACTGCTTAATAGCTTCTCGGTTACTGCTAATTTCATATACTAATCAAATCTCTAAACCAAATCCTTGGTTTACCACAAGAAGTGGAGTCGTCATCCCCTTGAAACACGAGAATTGCTGCGATGCTAGGGTTATACTCCAAATGATGATATCTCTTCATTTTTCTGCTGTTAATTCTATAAATATGTCCTCATGCCTCTGGGCAAAGAGGAAAACTTCCAAATAAATATGAACATTCACATATCTCAGGATAGTCGCATCTCCCTAAATCTAAAGGAAAATGAAAATTTTAGATTATCTAAAGATATATTCAAGAGAAAAGAAAATATTTTATTATCTAAGAATACACTTGAATATTTCATAATCTTCAGTCAGAGAGTTATGACTTTTAATATCTAATCTAACAATATTAAAAGAGCGTTATCCTCAGTAGAGAGGGTGTCTACGTCACCCAAAATAATTGACCTATAAGAAAACAGATTTCCGCCACGTCAGAGAACACCTTATCTATTGTTTGGGCTTATCATTTTTTTCGGTTTGATTAGTTTTCTCTAGCCCATTAGGCCCAGTTTAAGAAAGAACCCTAAAAAAATTAGACAACGAAGATTTCTTCGTCCTTCCTCTTCATCGCTTCCTCTTCCTTTTCCTCTTTCTAATCTATCTCTGTCCAATCAAGCCTCCCTAAATCTCATTTATGGCTCCTTTTCGTCGTGCTCTGTCTGAGTTCTTTATAACTTTCTCTTTTCTAGATTTGTTGAGCACAAAATTGTATACACTCTCTCAAGTGATGAATTCCGCGATCTTATCTCCATATCTCTGTGCCTGATCACTCAACACAAACGTCTCTACAATTCTTTAATTGAATTTCAATCTGACAAGGGATGGTATATCTCTTGATCCTCCACATCACTCAGTGATCATCTACATGTAACAGTCGTAACTTTTCCTTCGCTTCCTCTAATTCTGATTACTGTTACAGGCTGAAAATCCTTACTGTTATGTGCTTTTTTGACATCCACCAAACCAGGAATGAAATCCTTTTATTCATATATGTTTGACTTGCTGCATGAGTCATGATATCGGGCAAGTAAATTGTCATTATGCATTACCAAAAAAAAGACTGCTTTCATCTACTTCTCTCTTCTTCCTTCTTCGGAAACTGTTTTTAGTGTCCTCGCTGATTTAGTTTGATCATAGTCGAGGTTCTCATAGCAAAGTGAATGTTATGGCTAGGCTAGGAAGTAATCAGTTGACAAGCATGTAACGTTAAACCCTTAAAGATACTGACCCATGTGCTTTACATTTTTCTGCAGATTGAACCCATCCTAATATGTTGTATTAAACACTACTGCAGACTTTTACCAAAGGACTGTTAAATCACCATAATCTGTCTCCATTGGGTCCATCTCATTTATGTTCCCAGGAACAATAAAACCAGCCGTAATCTAATTCAGAGAGCACTTTGCAAGCTTTCTACGTCTGATTATGCGCTTAATGCAGCACCTGTATTTGCTCTCCAATAGCTCAAGAACTATGCAGCTGATGGTAATATTTCTCTCTTATATATTTTTCAAAATAAGTTGCTATTTATTTTTTCATGTCACTCTTATATATATTTCAACATATAATTAATCGTATTCTATACATACCATCTTATACGTAATCATAATTAATAGTATTTTATACGTACCATCATATAAATAATCACATATATATATATATATATATATATTATATTTAAATGTGAAATATAAAAATATAATTTAAGTTGGTGTTTTAAATTGGAGTTTGTATTTTATTTTTCTTATATATATTTTAAACATTTTTGTATAGTGGTTATTGGAAAATACTTTAGTAAAATCAATTTTTGAATATATGTATATTTTTGATATAAACCAATTTTAAATTAATATTTTGATTTTGAATATGTATATAAAGTTTAAATTTTGTTTTATGATTATTCTAGAGAAAAAGATGTTTTTAGGTAATTAGATTGGATCATTTTCGTATATTTTAAAGCTGGTCCAGATATATAGTTTCTCATAATATAACAGATTTCTACTTTTTCCTAATAACATAAGTCCATTACTCTTTTTTCTTTCTAATATACTGTTATCTATATTTCAAAATAAATATTATATTACTTTTTTTACTGCTATTCATGTTTCCTAGACTTTTTAAATGTATTTCACTTTAATAAGATAGATTTTTCCTAATAACATAAGTTCATTACTTTGTTTTTCTTAATATACTAATATCCGTGTTTTCAAACAATATTATATTACCATTTTACAGTTATTCATATTTCCAAACATTGTCTAAAAGTACTTCTATTTTAATAAGATATACTTACATAATTAATTAAATATTTGCTTGATTTAGTTTGAACAAAATTTAGGTCCACCCCTAGGATGAACCTTCAAATTCACATCACCTTTAATAACCACACTTTATGCCACATAGATTAATGAAAAAAAATTATTAAATATTTTTGAAAAATCTAAAATAATTATAAAAAAATAAAAATAATGCTAATTTTAATGTCGCTAGCTAAACTCCAAATCCAAGCCATAACCCTAAACCAAAATCTATACCCTAAACCCAAAACCTTTACCCTAAAACCCAAATCTAGATCTAAATCCCAACCCTATACTCTAAATCTAAACCATATACCCTAAAACCCAAATCTAGATCCTAAATCCCAACCCTATACCTAAATCTAAACCATATACCCTAAAACTTAAACCCTAGACCCTAAACCCAAACTCTATACCCCAAACTCAAACTCTATACCCCAAACCTAAACCCTAGACCGTAAATTCTAAACCCTAAACTTTAGACCCTGAATTCTAAACCCAAAATTTAAACCGTGAATTCAAACCCTAGAGTCTAAATCCAAGCTCTAGAACATAAATCATGAACCCAGACCGTAAATTCTAAGTTCAAACCTTAAATCCTAACATTAAACTCTAAAGGAACAATATCAACATTAATCCAAATATTTAGGATGTAAGATTTGTGTTTATAATTTACAGTTTGGCTTTGAATTTAAGGTATAGGGTTTGGGTTTATGGTTTCAGGATCTAAAGTTTCGGTTTAAGATTTAGGTTCTAAGGTTTAGGGTTTAGAGTTTAGGGTTTAGATTTAGGGTATAGAATTTTGGTTTAGAGTCTAGGATTTAAATTTTAGGGTATAGAGTTTGGATTTAGGGTATAAGATTTGAGTTTAGGGTTTTGGTTTGAGTTTTAGGGTATAGCGTTTGGATTTAAAGTTTAGAGTGAGGGTTTAAATAGGGTTTAGAGTTACGGTTTGAATTTAGGATTTAATTGACGATGTTAGCATAGTCAATAATTTTTATTTATTAATCTATACGGTATCATGGGTGGTTATTAGAGAGGAGATGAATTTGAAGATTCACCCTACAAGTGAACCTAAGGTTTGTCCATTTAGTTTCTCCTCTAAAGCTCTTCATCTGAGCCAAAATCTATATTCAATGAAAAAGAAGAGCAACCACCATATTCTAGATCTCACTAGCTTTCAACTCCATAGTTTCGATTTGGTCAAATTGCCACTGATCCTGTCTGAAATCGACCTTATGGCGACATGATTGGACTCGAGGATCGACCGCTCTCTATGCTGACGAAACTTTCTGTTCGGTATAACCTCATTATCAGCGGTTTGTTAATTTGATTACATCTCTTTTTTTATCATTTTGATTTTACTGAATCCAATTGTAGTTTTTTAATTGATGGTTTTGTATCCGAAACCGGAACCGAACCAAAATCTTAAAATATTCGAACAGTTCATATATTTATATATCAAAAATGATCGAACCGAATCGAAACCGAACTGAGAACCGAATGGGTACCCGAATATATAATAATATTAATTTTATATGCATATAACATAACTAAATATATGATTTTAATTTAAAAACCTATTACATGTATCCAAAAATAGTTGAAGATAACTAAATAATTATAAAGTATCCGAATTATCCAAAAATACATGGATAGTTTAATCTAAAATATCCAAAGTAGTCCAAAATATCCAAAATTTGTATCTAAATCCTTCCAAATATTTGATATTTTATCCTAAATAAACCGATAATTTATCCGAACTACCCAAACCCGAACCGGAACCAAATGAGAACCGAATTTTCCAGATATTTTATGGTTCCTAGTTTTACTATCCGAACCAAACCGAATCCGAAACAATCCGAACGAACCGAACCGAAAATAGGCTAAGTGTAAATGGATCCTCTAACCCTCTAGTCGAATTACCAGAAACGCTCAGACCTTTCAACATTGACCTTTTTCAAGATATTTATGTGATTGTTCCAACGATGACCCTTCAAAAGTTCAAATTGTTACTTTGATGGCTCTGATGTGACCATTGACCACTCGGGTTACGCGCAGATGAGTAACAGCAGAATGATATATCTACAGTTTAATTTATGCCAATCAAATGGAAAATTAACATTTAGTTATTGCCATTAGTTCTTATTCAAGATTCTTGAGTATGTCTATCTCTTTCGTGTCCTATTAACACGTTAATCTCATTCATTTTTCACGTTAAAATATTCTAATTGTATTGCACAATGAATGTTACAGGGACAGTAGTTTGGAATGTTACAGAAATACTTTTTCGCATAACAAATATACAAAATTATTAAACCGAAAAAAGAGCCATGCGAACGGATCAAGATCTAGTTACCTATTATAACTTTTCAGAAAATGTCTGTAGACAACTTATAATATTGAAATTCTCTAAAAACGTATTGGATCCTCGGTGTGAAAAAATCATGCAAAAAAAATATACAAAGAGCCCAAGGGAAAGCAGAAAGTAGCAA
Source organism: Eruca vesicaria subsp. sativa (assembly GCA_932364175.1). NCBI lineage: Eukaryota > Viridiplantae > Streptophyta > Magnoliopsida > Brassicales > Brassicaceae > Eruca > Eruca vesicaria. The sequence continues at coordinate 80,948 of CAKOAT010111821.1, forward strand.
AAACAATAATAACTACTAAGGTACAAATCTGGACTGGTCATGAGTGTCACGACTTCCCCAGCTACTATGTGACTGTGATCGATCAATGAAGTCAGAACTATAATCTTGACTCCCAAAAGCCATTCTCTGAAACATCCTTATCTGAGCAGATTGTTGTCTCGAGTCATAAACTTGGCTCTGTCCTGGTCTCATTCCGTTTGTTATATCCGAAGCTTCTTCAAGCGTGTCCAGTGCTCTCACCACTTGGCTCATCTTTGGTCTTTTGGCAGCTGAGTGGCGCACGCATGCAGCTGCAGCTTCGACCATTCGAAACATCTCCGCAGCGATGAAGTTGTCCCCTAACCTCGGATCAACTATCTCGCCGAACTCTTCATTTTCGATTGCTTGACTCAACAAGGGCTTTGCCTGAAAAGAGATTCAAAACAAAGGAGGTTAAACAACACTCAAGGACTTTAAAGAAACCAATGTTGACGCAACTACTCGCACTTACCCATTCAACAAGGCTTTCATCACCAAGTGGCTGAGACATATCTACAGGTTTCCGACCAGTTATAAGCTCCAAGAGTATTACACCATACGAATAAACATCTGCTTTTTCAGACAGCTTTCCACTTGTGGCATACTCAGGAGCCATGTACCTAACCAAAAGATGACAGTTAATATCTATTCCTTCCTCTGAAAGGTGCACAAATGCAGCAAAGAACTTATACCCGAAGGTTCCCATCACACGGGTCGAAACATGTGTGTTTATATCCAGCTCCTGAGCAATTTTAGCTAGCCCGAAATCCGCAACCTATGGAAACAACTTTCTTAAAGAGTTCAGTGTGGTTGAAACCAAGATATCCGTGACAATGACTAAATAGTAGAGCTGATATGATGTTACCAAGGCTTCAAAGCTGTTATCCAGGAGTATGTTTGAAGATTTAATGTCACGGTGAATAATCCGAGGATGACCTATACAAACATAACATAAGTAAGGAAGCTACAAAAATCATAAATGTAAACCAAGAAGCAGCAGTAACTTACAGTCTTCATGTAAGTAGGCAATACCACGAGCTGCACCAGCAGCAACTTTTACCCGAGTCTCCCAAGTCATAACCGGTCTTCCTGGAGCTGCAAAAACACATGCTTTTAAGTTTATCTAGTTATATAAAAGGATAATTTCTTGGTGTTAAGAAGGTAACGTACCATGGAGATGGTAATGAAGAGTGTTGTTTGGTACATAATCATATACAAGCAACCTATGTTGCTCCGAGATGCAATAACCGACAAGCGTAACCAAATGTCGGTGGTGAACACGAGAAATGATTTCAACTTCAGCTTTGAACTCTCTTTCCCCTTGGCTTCCACCAATCTTCAACTGTTTAACCGCAACTTCCCTTCCGTCTGCAAGAACGCCTTTGTAGACACAACCAAACCCCCCTTCACCGAGAAGATTGTTTTGGGAGAAGCCATTAGTGACTTGAGCTAACTCATCGTATGAAAACCATGGTCTTTGGTTGCTACCCATCCCTGAATCAGAGGAGGCGTACATGTAGTCGTTACCAGAGTGGCTTCTCATCTTATTAGGAGCTGACGAATTCGTGTTGAAGAGCACTACATCTGTCAAGTCAACACGAAAACACACACTCAGACACTAAGCAGAATCAAGTGAAAGTTTCATTTAACATACTAACTACTCAAGTGTGTGCATAGTATTATTACCTGAGCCTTGAGGAGAGGAGTAACCGGAAGGTGGCATAGTGTAACCAACAAAGGCTCCAGGGTCCTTTCGCTTTCGTTTCCGAGTAAACCACAAAGCCAAGACAAAAAGGCTGAGGAGAAGCAATCCAACGATGACTCCAATAGCTGCAATACCTCCAGTGCCAACACCACCACTGGGAGATGAACGAGAGGAGGAAGTGTTGTTTCCATTGGTGGAAGGTGGTGAAGTTGGTTTCTCCCTTGGAACAACAGGTAATGGAGTTGGAGGAGGAGCTAAAGCAGCAGGATCTGTGGGATGCGAAGCCGGAGGAGGTGTAGAGGTGGATCCTGGAGGAGGAGGAGGAGGTGAGGGTTTATCTGAGGGAGGTGGTGGAGAGCGTGTATCTGAGGGAGGAGAAGGAGATGGTTTAGGGGAAGAAGGTGTGTTTGATGGGGGCGGAGGAGGGGATGTTGTTGTGGGTGGTGCCGGAGGTGAAGGAGAAGATTCAGGAGGCGGAGGAGGGGGAGAGAAATCTTGGGGAGGAGCTGGTGGTGGCGTTGAGGGAGGAGGAGAAGCAACGACCACAGGAGGTGGAGGAGAAGAAGCTTCTGTGGTGGGAGGAGGTGAGGAGACGACTGGTGGTGGAGGTGAGGAAGACGGTGGAGGTGATGAATTAACAGGTGGTGGTGGTGACGAAGGGGGAGGTGATTGAGGGGGAGCAGGAGGTGGTGTGACAGGAGGTGGAACTGAGGGAGTGGTGGGCGGAGAGGATGAAGGAGGAGGTGCGGTGGTTGAAGAGTTTGAGGAGGGTGGAGTTAAAACCGGCGGCAAAGGAGGTACCAAACTCATTTCTTCTATTATCGCACTCCCAATACGAATCAACAACCAATTCTTATCGATTCATTTTTTTGATCTACTTGAAGTCAACCTGCTAAAAAATCACAAAATCTACAAAGATCTGCCCTAGAATTTCACAACCCACAAGGAAAGATTTTAACCAAAATTCTGATCCCAGATGAAGCTCGAATGGTAATTCGGAGCAGTAAAACACTTGATTACCCCCTAGGTATTCGAACGAGAAAATGAGAGCAAACAGTGGAGGAGGAATCGAGAAGCTAAAAGAATATTTTTCTGAGCAAAAGAAGAAGAAAGGAAAGGTAGTGAAGAATGTGGGGAAGACAGAAAGGAATGTGGTGAAAGGGAAGGAGCGTGATTCTTGGCTGGACAAACGTGGAGGCAACTCTGTCTCCGCTCCGTTTATTTTGACAGAGTGATTAGACAGAGAGAGAGAGGGTCAGACATGTGCGGAATAGGGTTTTTTCTTTTTCTTTAAGTTGCTCTTCTTTCATCTCATCATAGCATTTTGTTCGTCTTTTTCTCCATTGACTTGAGATATATATTTTCCTCCAAATCTCATTTAATCAAATTATTCCCACATCATAGCCACTAAATATGACACGTATTACATTCTCTCATTTTATATTTTAATTTCGAAGAAAAAGTTTACCGTAATTTAAAAGAAAAAAAGTTTGAAGAAAAGAGTTACAATTTCGAGAGAATAACTTCAACACTAGAAAAGTAGTCGGGTAGAAGAACAGTAAAGTTAAAAGGATTATTTGCCAACTAGCTATATTTCAGCAACGAATTAAGAATATAACATTGATTTTGACGTTATTAGATCCCATAGCATTTGTGCAATATTTTTCCGGTTTGGTCCTTCTTTTAAGCTGGTTGCCGGTAATAGAAAAAAATTATGATCAATACTTACGGTGAATATTGTGGCGGTAGTGATTATCGGAACAATGATATTAGTTATCTCACCGATGGTGATTGTGATTATGAAGATGGTGACTATGGAAAAATAATTATGGATGAAACTCTTTCAAACAAAGATTACTACAACTATGATATTGGTTATGCTTTACTGCAATGATCGGAAAAAAATAAGGTTGTTGAAGAAGATAAACAGTGTAAATAGAATAGTACATTCTAAATGATATAGTTTATATTAATAAAATTATAAAATCATTTAATAATAGGGGACATAATATTTTTCCAACATCAACACAAGTCTTCCATAAACTAAATCCAAAATATTAATCACGAAATCATAAAAAAATATAAATCTTAATCCAAATATCAAATTTGCACATAGTGCATAATATAAAACATTATCAAAATAGAATAGTAATAAACGAAATAGCATAATACATATTAGTGTTCAAATTTGAAATGTATATAATTGCAAGGAATGAGGCGTTACTTACCCCAAAGTCAATCCAAACCTTCTATAAACTAATCTCAAAACACTAGTCACTAAACCCTAAAAATAAATATAAACTCAAAACATTAATCACTAAACCCTAAAAAAAATATAAACCCTAAAAAAAAATATAAACCCAAAACACTAATCACTAAACCTTAAAAATAAGTATAAACCCAAAACACTAATTACTAAACCCTAAAAAGAAATATAAACCCAGAACGCTAATCATTAAACCCTAAAAGCAAATATAAACCCTAACCCAAATATCAAATATGTACATAGTACATAATATAAAGCATTATCAAAATAGAATAGTAATAAACAAAATAGTATAGTACATATTAATGTTCAAATTTTGAAATGTATATGATTGCAGAGAAAGAAAAAAATGTTTACCCCAAAATCAATCCAAATCTTTCATAAACTAAACCCAAAACACTAATCACTGAACACTAAAAATAACTATATAAACCCTAACCAAATATCAAAATATGCATACAGTACATAATATGAATCATTATTACAACAGAATAATAACAAACGAAATAGTATAGTACACATTATTCAAATAACATAGTACAAATGGGGCTTTACATGACAACGAAGATGTCTCAACCATAACGCCATCGTGGTCTGTAGATTTCAGAAGCACAGATTATAGATATAGAAGTGGTTATACTGACTATGAAATTGGTGTTGAACGTATTGTAATGGTGATGGAAGCAAAATGGTGGAGATCAGAGGAAAAATGGTGGTAGTTGGTAAAAGAAGAAGAAGATATTTTTTGCTTTCGTTGACCGGAGATTAGGGATAATATAGTATATATTATAAAAATAGTGGAGGTACTTATTTTTTTGTTAGATACTTAATTATTGTTTATTTTGTAGCTATACAGTCCAATTTTACAAGTTAAAAATATATTTTCTTGGTTCTATGCAAAAACAACACAAGGGCATATGGATTAGACTTTTTCAATTTAGAACTTCATTTTTTACTCAAAAATAGAATAATTCTATAATATGTTTAATTAGGATTAGTCCGTCTTACGGACGGAATATACGTGATCTAAATTATTATTATTTTATGGTTTTTAAGGTTTGTATTACAAGTGATGTCTATATAATTTTTTTTTGCCTTTTTGAAAAATTTTAGGTGAAAAAAAATTATATGTGATAAGATGTATATTATTTATTTATAATATGTATTTCTATATTAAAGAGTTGTGACATTAATTTACTGTAAGAGTTTCAAATGGTCTTTTTTGTTTTCTTTTATAAAAATTTGATCCTATATTTTATCTATTATTTGTGGTTTATAAGATTTTGAACTCATAATGATTGGATTGTAGGTAATCTTTATGTATGTTATAAGAGTAATTACAGTTTATGTTAAAATCATATTTTTGGACATGCTATTGTAGTGGAAGTGGTAATTATTTGAAGTTAAATTTTTAATAATAGTAGAATTTTATATTGAATGTGAAGAATATAGTAAAGCAGAGCTAATTAAAAATAAGAAAACATTAAAATTTAAAAGTGTGCAAACATAATAGTAATAAAAATCATTGCATTGATTTTCCAGATTATTGAGATCGTAATTTTTTTTTGTGGTATTATAAAGATCATATTAGTTCTATAACATTTCCTTCAATATAGAGGCTTCACATAATGAACTTTTGATCTATTTTTAGCATTTTTCAGGTTCAGATATGTCAGTTTGTTGTTCATAGATATCCATAAATTTTATGCATTCTTCATGTTTTCATGTGCATATAAAATTATGACATAGAGATAATTACATGCGAGGATATTTTAGTCTTTGGTATGATTTTGTTTCAATGTCAAAGTTGTTGTTTTTCTTAATATTAGTTTTTGTATAGATTAAGTAATATTTTCTTTGTAAAGTTCTACGAAAAAAAACTGTGAATGGTGGTGTGCATGTGCTTTCTGCACACTAATCATGGTGATCTTTGAAACTTTGTGCGCATGTTTGCTCCCTAAATTTGCTCTGTTTATAATTATTGAATTTTTTTTTTTACGGTATTCATTTCTCAAATCGAAAGTTTCGATGAGGATTTATATAAATTTAGGTTTTGAAGTAGTGTGGGAGACACGCTAGTTTTAAAAGAAGATTAGAACGTTGAAGAGCAGACCTGAAGCAAAAAAAAAAAAAAATAGAACAAGCTTTAGTCGAATATAAACAACTGGGCAGTTTAATTATTAGTAGAATACAAAAAAATTCTTTCTCAACAAATTATTTTACCTTTGTATCATCACCAGTTCAAGCCATTGGCAATTGTGATATGTAGAGGTGTTTCTCAAAATTTAAATAATAAAATAAATTAAAAGAGAAAATAGAAAGAGAGAAGGAAATGATTTTGTTTGAAAAGCTTTTTAAGGAACATGACAGATAAACCAATGCCAATGTTCTTACAAAATTGGTTTAGCCTAAGTTAGGTATTTTTAAATATTTTTTTGGTCAAAGGTATTTTCAATTATATTTCTAATCATGAACTAATTCTGGAAATATATGATGTCACAAAATTGGGTTTGCGTTAGAAAGATGAAGTTCTCAACTTACTTCAGTTAAAATAAAATGGAATCTGAATTCAAATCCGACTTAGGAAGCAGCCTCTAAGTTAATCAAACAATAGAGTTACATTATTATGTATTTAATACTTTTAAAAAGAGAAACAAAATATTACAAATTATATTGTGTTTTTTCTTAAAGAAAAAATAGTAATAGTTATAATTTTTTTAACATTTTTAACACGATCAGTAAAATATTATTTCATAAACTTTAGATTCTAAACTCTAAATTCATGAATAAACTATAAATTCTTAGATAAACCATAAACTATAAATCACATTAAATTTTAACCCTAACTCCTAAACCCTTAAATAAAAATAAATAAAATTCAAAATATTTTAAATACCGTTAATAAAAAACTAAACACTAAATTCTGAACACTGAACTCTAAACTTTTAGATAAATCATAAACTTAGAATTTACAATCTATCCAAGAGTTTATGGATTAGGATTAAGGATTTTGTGTGTTTAAAGATTTAGTGTTTAGTGTTTCTGATTTAGCATTTATCCGGAGATTTAGAGTTATCTAAAGGTTTAGAATTTATAATTTAGGATTATCGTCTAATATTTTCTTGACAACATTAAAAATGTTATAAAATGATATTTTCTATTTTTTTTATTTATTTTTACCTTTTTATTTTAAAATATAATATAAGTTGATAAATAAATTTTAAATATTAACTATATAATAATAGAACATTATTAGTTGGTGAACCAAGAATAAATCGTTAGAAAATACTTTGTAACTTTCAAAACCTGTTATTGTTCGATAAAAATAGAAAATCTATTTTTAAAGTACTCACTGTTTACTTTTCAGAAACTTTGTAATTAATTAAATATAATTAGTTAATAAATATTGTAAACTGTATATTAAAATATAATTAGTCAATTTAATATAAACATATAATATAAATATGTGTGAATATATTAAAAAATATTTTTCCTCGAACGGCGATATTATGAGTCTAATCGAATTTGATTCTAGAGAAATACATGACTGATGTTTAGGATTACGTACTTTAAATATCATTTAATACTTTTGTGTATATGTACCTAAAATATAAAATTTTAGTATTGATAAATTTAACATTTACATATGATTATTTTTATATATATTTAAAATTTTTGAATTTTTATATAATTATCCATACGTAAGATCAGAAATAATTATAATTAGAATTATATATCAAAACTTAAAATTTAATGGGTTCAATTCATATAGCTTTTTCACTTTTCAGTGTTGAGTGATAGAAAATAAATAGAGAAATTACTTAGAATGACTCAAATCATATATGAACTTACTAGAATAACTCTTAACTTTTTGTAATAACTAGAATAACCGAGATAACTAGTAAAAGTACGAAAAACCCCATCTTTCCTTTTTTTTATTCACAATATATCTCTAAAATGATTTATTAGGTAATTATTTTTTATCTTTCCAAAAAAAAAATTCTTTTCTCTCTCGATGCTTTTCTTCATCGAAAGCGGCGTAGACGACGATGGCTTATGTCATCCCCGCCCCTACTTGATGTCGTCTCTTTCATAGAATAACCCTAAATCCGATTTCTCTTTTTTTCAAATCAGCCTTTCAATCGAAGATTTCTGAATCTGCAGTTGCCTGACTTGGATGGTGAGTCGTTTCACCATCACCATATTGGCTCGCGTGATATTTTTATGTTGAAATTCTCAATTAAGCTGCATCATTAACCTGCTAATTCTCTTCCTTTGGAACTTTTCAGGGTCAATTGAGGCAAACACAACAAAGTGGATGCCTCAAAAGTAGATACTTTGCTTTAGTGTTTTATGAACGTGTATCAAATATTTCTACTTACTGTTTATCGTCCTCTATGAGTTACTGTTCATCGTTTTTTATTCATGAGTTTCCTCGTATCATTATGATTTATGAATCATGTTTATGTGGATATTTGATTTAGGTTTATTTGATACTGATAGCTTGTTCTAGTGGGGAGATCTTATTGGTCTTTCCCTGATTGTTACGAAGTATATATATCCTGGAAAGTATGCTGTCTCTTTGGGTTTATGTTTCACTCTTTCAGAATGAATTACTTTGAGATGGAGACTCTGAGTTTATGTTTTTAAGAGATCGATTTCTTGTTGCTCAACTTTTGATATTAGTTTTGAGTTTTCAGAAAAAATGCAATGTTGATTGATTCATTTAACGATATTGACGTAGCTACAAACCTTATTTCTTATAGATTTTTTTTTTTAACTTTTGTTTTGTGTGTCTGTATTTTGTGTCTTTGTCTTTTATACGGTAACTCTCTAATATAGTTTGGTTTGTTTGTTAGTTTGACTTTGTGTATCATATAGATGGCGTCTTGTGACCATCCAGAGGAGAGAGATGATCCAATGTGTGCTGTTGATGATGCTTCTAATGCATCGAGAGATTTTTCTTTTTTTTTGGTTATTTATGTTTCTTGAACTTTTTAAGTTGTCAGTTGGTCACAATGTCACAGACTCACAATTATCATTTGGTGTTCGTTGTCTTTGTTTTTTGACTTTGACATGTGGATTGTGCAACATGGAAGCTTTAATTTGATCGTTTATTGATTTCTTGCTTCTAAAGTTTTGATCCGTTGTTAAGCATGGTCATTGGTCAAGTTCAGTTGTGGTATAATGCATGTTTTAAAGTTGGTTTTCTCATGGTTTAGTGCATATATTATCGGTTAAGTTGGTGGATACATGGGTTGAAACAAATTTGATTCATCCAATGTAGACCTGAAAACAGGTAAAACCAAACCAAAAATGAAACTCACCTGAAAATATCGATGTTTTAGCGGTTCCTAGATAACTTAGACCCGTAGATAACTAGACCCGAATCAACTTAAACCTGACATGATCCGAACCAAACTAGCAAATTTAAATTATTTTATTAAGTCCTAATATTTTAAACCCGAAACCGACAAGACTCGTCCCAACCCAATGACCTTAATGTCCTGGCCTAATGCTTTGTATGTTGTAGATTGTTGACACCATGAGTCGCAATAGGTTTGCTATGAGGTCGTAGTGCAAACATCTTTGCCATGATAAGGTGAATTGTGATCGGAAAACTACAAATCTACTTTATAAACTTGTATTCGTGTTTCTTACCAAACTAGTAAAAATGAGATGACGACGGTTGCAAAAAAAGGTTACATAATTTTGATTTTAATACATTAGAAATAAGCCATGAGAAAAATGTGATCCATGTTTAAACAATAAGGATTGCAACAAGTGATTAAACCACCTTGAAAAGAGATAATTTGACAAGGAAAAAAAGAGGAATGAAAGAAATGATGTTAATTACCAAAATTTACCTAATTATGATCTAATTAACCTAAAATAAATCAGATTCAAAATTAATGTAAACCGGGTCGAAATGGAACATTAAATTAAGTTTGTTTTACATAAACCCAAATTTTTATCAATAAATCTGCCACAACATAAATTTAAAAGTCTGCCATCACATAAACAAAAAGTCTACCAACAATTTTAAGTCGGATATATAACTCTAGCGTAAGAAAATAAGTCAAACATAAACAAATAAATCGGTAAATAAGAAAATAAATTGACCATTAAAATCTACCATTTATAACAAATCTGCTACTTCATTCGACAGACATATTCTTAAAAATCTATTGTATATTCAAGTTGGACAATTAACTCTACCGTGGAAACAAATCTGACGTTTTAAAGAAAGTCTGACACCACTTTAACGGTAGATTTATTTTTCTATATATATTTTATAAACAGATTAATTATTCGGTAGATTTACTTTTTTGAAAATAAATCTGCCGTCGATCAGATGTTAAGGATATTTTGGTAATATTTTTTTTTGTTATAACTATGGGTAAGGGTAATTTTGACCAAGAAAATATTCTAATAATTTTCAAAAGATATAGATCATTCTAGTAATAACACAATTAATTTAGGTTATTCTAGTAAATTTCCCAAATAAATATAGTATCACATGACTTAATTGGTAGAACTTAGTTCCATTTAATATCTCACTAAGATAAGACCTGCACTTTGTACAAATGTGAGTATATGTAACTAAAATATAAAATTTTAGTATTGACAAATTTAACATTTACATATGATTGTTTTTATATGTATTTAGAATTTTTGAGTTTTTATATAATTATATATACGTAATATCAGAAACAATTATAACTTAGCCGCAACGTTTCATAGTTTTGGGCGAGAACTAAATAACCCAGCCGCGTTGTGTAACTTAATCGTGACGTTTGGCATTCTATACCTCTCTATATATAATCCTCTTGTCGCTTTCTCTCGTATTATAGAAAAATTTATGTCGGTTGTTGTCCCTGATTGGTCTCTAAGGTTAGCGAGCAGTGTGAATGCTATTCTAAGCTCGGCAGATCGGGATAACCTACCCTTTCTAAACCCTGGGGTGGGTCTATTGGTTGCGATTCCGTCCATTCTTCGAGAAGGGTGAGATCATGAGTGGCCGAATTACCGTGTCATTCCCACCCATTTTAAGGAACGCCGGTTTCTTGAACTCGCTGTAAGCATCCATTATGTATCCATATTAGATCTAACAACATTTTTTATGTTTCTAATATTATTTATGTTCTTTTTTTAGCGAAATAACACTTGGGATCCGATCCATAATTTCGAAGTTTGGGAGAATTTTAATCGCGTTGCCAGAACGATATTTCGTCATCAAATGCGGATGATGAAGAGGAACTGGGCGCATGGTGGCCAGAAGCCTGATTGGATGCTAACTAGAGTTGGCTTGCTCTCGTGGATATGTTTGAAGAGTTTGGACCTGATAACTTTGGTTTTAGAATGTAATTAGTCATTTTATGTTACTTTTTAAAAAACTCTCATCGTAACGTTTAATTAACTCAGCCGTAAAGTTTAATTAACTCAGCCGTATATTTGCTCAGCCTTTCATTTAACTCAGCCGCAGTATATTATTAAGAGACTCAACCATTCATATTTTAATAACTCAGCCTTATAGTTCAATAACCCAGCCGTAAATTTCAATAACTCAGCCGAGAATTTCAATGACTCAGCCGTAAAATTCAATAACCCAGCCGTGAGTTTCAATTAATCAGCCGTAAAGTTCAATAACCCAGCCATGAGTTTCAATTAATCAGCCGTAAAGTTCAATAACCCAGCCGTCAAATTCAATTACAAATCAATAACTCAGCCGCATTATTTAGTTAAGAGGAAGGTGTTTAAGGATTGAATCCTATGGACGTGGCAAGCTATGATTGGATCGGTGGAATAATGTATACGGCTTTGGAAAAAAAAAATTCGATCTCTCTCACGAAAAAAGCTCTCGGCGACCTTTTAGGCAATTTCATCTCTTCGTGTACTCAAGGTAGATCAAAGCCTTAAACTTGTTGATTTCTTGATTTAGATTAGGTTGCATGTTGATTTCTTCTATGTACGGTTCTGATTTAGGGTTTACTCGGTTCGGATTTGGGTTTTACTCAATTAGGGTTTGAAAACGATCTCAGTTTGAACCTCATTTGCAGATGGCGAATCCGCATAAACCTCATTTCTTCAAGCCTCTGCTTCCTGGTTTCGACAGTGGTGTGGTAGACACACTCTATCTATTTCTCCTTTGTATATGTTCCTAATTTTGAGTTTTGCTTAACTTTTCCTTTTCTGACTTGCAGACAATACCACTTGGCTTCTTCTCAAAGCACATAGAAGGGAAGACGAACCAGAAAACATGGAAACTAAGATCGGACGCTTCAGATAACACTTGGAAGTGATAAAAGAAGGCAAGAGACTCACCGGAGGTTGGAAAGATTTCACCATAGCACATGACCTTCGAATCGGTGACCTTGCCATGTTCAAACACAAAGGAGACATGGTGTTTCATGTCACTCCTTTTGATCCTAGCTGTTGTGAGATTCAGTATACACATCCTCACATCATCAAGGAAGAAGCCACGCGAATGATGCTGCGGGTGATGCTGATGACAATGAGCATCACCACAAGATTAGTAAGTTTCAATCAAAGTTCACCGTAATAGCATAGCAAACTTGTGAGATGTTTTTGACGTGGAAAATTGTTTCTTATGTTTCAGGAGGTACATGGGCAATGTCTGGGGCAATGTCTTCTTTCTCATTCGACTACTGTTTTTTGGCTGAGGTCAATGCTTCAAATCTAAAAGAATACAAACTTGCGAGTAGTTTACGTTTTGTGTCTCTATTTCAAATCTAAAAGAAGACAAACTTTTGATCTGTTATGTGTCTTAATGTTCTGTGTTGGCAGCATCTTTATGTGGCAGCTACGCGTTCTACTGCTTTGAACAAACAATGCCAAGAGATGATATTAGTGAACAAAGAGGGAAATTCATGGACTGTGAGTTTGCGATTTAGCGAATCAGGCGGCATGTATTACAGCAGAAGAGGCTGGAGAAAGTTCTGTTTTGATAACAGATGCGACATAGGAGACTTATATGTGTTCAATGTGGTTGGAGATGAGAAAACTTCTCCATTGATGTGTGTATGTCTGGAAAGCAAAGAGTGTTCTGAAATACTGAGCAAACACTTGAGCAGAAAGAGTGGTGACTCTTTTGTGTTGGAGTTGACTTGCTTGTTCTGTCTTTAACTTTCTTGTTCTTTCTTTTACTACATTGCTTCTGGTTTAACTTGCTTGTTTTGTCTTGTTCTGCAGGTCACATTGCTTCTGGCTCAACTTCCTCGTCTCTTCGTTTCACCGGTCGTACTGCCTAAGGTTGTAATGAATGTACTAGCTAGGTCCTTTGCTTTGTTTCCTTTTCATCACTCTTGTAAGCTACTTGGTTTGTACTCTGCTTCTCCTGGACTTCCAATAACTCAGCCGTTAAATTCAATAACCCAGCTGTGTATCTCAATAACTCAGCCGTTAAGTTCAATAACCCAGCCTTTCATTTAACTCAGCTGCAGTATATTATTAAGAGACTCAGCCATTCATATTTTAATAACTCAGTCGTACTATAACTCAGCCGTAACGTATCAATAAACTCAGCCGTAACGTTTATTTAACTCAGCCGTATATTTACTCAGCCTTACATTTAATTCAACCGCAGTATATTATTAAGAGACTCAGCCATTTATATTTTAATAACCCAGCTGTACTATAACTCAGCCGGTGTTGAACTATAATTCAGCCCTAGCATGTCAATAACTCAGCTGTAAGACAACCAATAGTCTACATAATTGAAATCAATACGACACTTTTAAATCGGAAAAGTTTTCACATTATGACCACTCTGTCTACAACGAGAACATGTGTGTTCTTTCCTAGGACGTTTGTTTTCAAGTGCAACCTCTAAAGCAGATTTCATCCTATTTTTCTTAGGCCTTCCTGGTTGAAGACGAATAAACGGGGGAAAACATGGTAGGTTAACCACGTTATCAAAATCTGGTTGCGGTGAATCAACCTGCATGGCTGAATGAGCGTATGCACTCACCAAATAAGCGCTGGTATAGTAAAGACTGCACAGGGATATACTACAAACATTCCTGGACTCTGCAGCTGCAATTGCATGCGAACATGGTAATCTCTCCAGTTCGAAACGCCGACATGTGCACTTTCTCCCTTCCAAGTTAACAACATGCAAAGACACACCATATGTAACTTCAGTGTGATGAGCATTGATCCTTTGTACAGTCTTGCGGTAGTAACACGGACCTATTATAAATAAACAATGAAAAACATAAGAGGCTGAGTTATGAAATCTAATTAGGCTGACTTATTAAATGACACGGCTGACGTATGAAATCTATTTAGGCTGACTTATCGTTGCTACAACTGAGTTATGAAATATATTTAGGTTGACTTATCGTTGTTACAACTGAGTTATGAAATCTAATTAGGATGACTTATTTAATAATTACGGCTGACTTACAAGTAGTACTTTTTCTACAGCACGTGTAAGCATGGTTTGTTGCGATTCAGCATCCTCTCTCCGTTCAACAAACCATCTGGTCATCATAACCCATATCGATTCTAGTAGTCGAACAATGTTAAGACCTCTAGCATTTGATAATTCTCTATTCATTGATTCCGCTATGTTCGTAGCCATCAATTTGTACCTTTCGCTTGGGAAATGAACACGCGCCCACAGTCTGACATCAGCTCTTTAGAGGTACCCATGAAGGTCAGGATTAATAGCTTCAATCTCCTCGAACATTGCATTAAAGTCAGGCATCCTAAAACATCTTGCCGCTTTCTTCACCAGACGAAATACATCTTTTCTTTTGTACCGTCCCAAAATGTTCTTATATAAATGGTACATGCAAATTCCTCGAGAAGCCAACGGATATGCATTTCGAATAGCCTTCCCAATCGAGTTTTGCCTATTTGAGATTATCGCAAGACCCTTGTCGTCAGGATCTAAAACTTTTAGTTGCGTAAAAAATCAGTGCCATGAATCGTCATTTTCCGTATCAACCACATCAAACGCCATTGGAAAAATCTGAAATTTACCATCCTGAGCTAGTGCTGTTAGAAGTGTCCCTTTGTATTTGCCATTAAGAAACGTACCATCGACAACCACGACTTTGCGCATGGAAAGAAACCCATTTATGCTTGCACCAAACACAAAGAACACATACAAAAATCTTCCAAACTCATCGATTTGAAGACGAGTTATTGTATCAGGATTTGCCCTTCTTATCATGTATAAGTAAGATGCCAAGTTTTCAAACCTGTTCTCAGGTGTTCCCTCATCGATTTCCCTTGCAAATTTCAGAGTCTTATATGATTTCCAATAATCCATCTGCCCAAATGAATACAAATAAGGTCAATCACACGTATTAATAACTCAGCCGAATCACTTAACTAACTCAGTCAGAACGTATAAATAACTCAGCCTATCACTTAACTAACCCAGCCGGACGTTAATATAAGTCAGCCACAAAGTGTAGATATAACTCAGCTGTAACGTTGATATAAGTCAGCCTAACTAAAATAATTACCTTGAGACCAAACTGTTTATTGAGAGCTATTCCGACAGTCGTAGGTCGAACGGCTGGACCAACGTCGCCGAGAAAGTCCCTGTACAATTGTCCTAAAATATCTGGTATTACTTGTCGAGATCGATTAGAACGCTCAGTTACAGAACATGTATGTTCCGAGTCAAAAATATGAACATAGAATGTCGGGGAATCCCCTTGTGTTGAAGCACGAATTCTCCAGAGACATCCACCAACCCAACATTTAACAATGAGTAAATCTGGATTGGATACTTCCACATCAAAATCAAATCGATCTCTCACTGTAAGAAGTTTCAGTCGTCTTTCCAACTCAGCTTTACTCTCGTATCGTTGTCTAACAGCAAGGTTTGGCGAAGAAATCTCCAACCTTAGAACCTCTGAATCCCCTTTAGATCCGCGCCAAATGTAAGAAGTTTCAGTCGTCTGAGATCTCTTTTTAGGCGGTAGTGTCAGTGAATCTTTGACTTGTGCTTGAAACTCACCGTATAAGCTAAAGTTATCATCTTCGGATGATGCACCATCTGAGTCGTCGAACATGTCAAATCGGCTTTCAAATTCATCGTCTTCTTCGCCTTCTTCATCTTCTCCAACATCTTTCTGTTTTTCTCCGTCCAAGATACCAGAGAAGTTATTCTCATTGTAGTCGTGTTTCTCCTCCAAACTAAAACCATCGTATCTAGATTCAACTTTTTAGACTTCTGCTCCTGAGCTGAAACTGTATAATTTATTACTCTTCTCTCCCGCTCCGTCTTTCCGGCTGATTTCATCATCCTCGTTCTCTGTAAACTCTACACAGAGACGTAATTTTTTGATTTTCCTTAGGCTTAAATTTATTTTCAATTGACGAGTATTGGAGACATAAACTGGTGGCGTGTCGTGAGCCATTGTTTTCAAAGCTTTATTCGAGAACTGGTAGCTTAGCTGAATCTGATGACTCGACTCATTCAATCCGTAATCATCGAGTACTGACTTTGCGAGTTCGTCGTGTGTTGTTTTCTCATTTGCATGCAGAACTATACATCCTCTGCTATCAGGTTGAAATACATATCTGTTTTTTCTTAATCCAGTAACCCGAAACAATAATTGCCGGATCCATAAGATTTCAGAGAAAGAGAAGAAGGTGAAGAACAAAGATCGGCGTCTGTAACATAAACCCTAATTTCATGGTTGTAACGTTAGTAGTGACATGGCAAATAAAAGCTGACATGGATGATGACATAAAAAATCGGTAATTCAGCCTCCAAACGAACACTTAAGTCAGCCACAATAAGTTAGCCACCCAGTACACCGTAAGTCCGTCAAAATGTGAATACTACTTTAGTAATTAATCTTTTGCTAATAATCAGCCATAACAAAGATGAAACACAATAAGTCAGCCGTATCGTCTAATAAATCATCCGGCAAATGAATGATATTCTAGTAATTAATCTTTTGCTAATAAGTCAGCCATAATTCAGCTGAGTTTATTGTTACTCCATTTTATTACGGCTGATTAAAAATAACTCAGCCGTAAAAACCTCTCATAATTCATCCTGTCGACGATCATTTAACCAGCCGCGATAGTTAACTCAGCTGCATCGTAACTAGAAGTCAGCCAGATTTTCCAAAAAAACAGCCCGCCGATTTATAAGTCAGTCGTATCATGTGACTGTAACTCAGCTGTTATGATATAAACCGGCCTGATTTATTTAAGTCAGCCGTAACGATAGGCTTAGTTATGTTCATAACTCTGCTTATTTCTCATAAGTCAGCTGCATTCTTTAAGTCAGCCGCAACGTAACTATAACTCGGCCATAACGAAATTCGTCTCATATTACGGCTGAGTTTCATGCCGCATTCTTACGTGGAGCCAATTTCTTGCCTACGTGGCAGTAAAAAATAATTGCATTCTTGTAAATACGTTTTTTCCTCACAACATAAAAAAAACACACTAGGTATTAAATAAAATGTAGTAATAAAAAAAAGGTTTGTATGGTTTTCACAATAAGTAATAAAAATCATATTGTTTGAGTTAACTTCCCTAAATTAAATTCCTTTTTCAGTTTTGGTATTCGCAATTTCTCTCTTTTCTTGCTCACTGCATTTGTCGTCTCTCTTTATTTAAGCTTCATTATCAGTGGTTCCTTTGAAAGTAACTTTTCTGCTCTCCACTGAAATAGATAGGCCTTGGTCGGCGCATCCACTCAAACCAATATATTTTTCTGCTCCCCAGGTGTTCGAGGTATTTTCCAAAAATTTCAATCTTTGGTATCTTCGTCCTGCCATTTTGTGAGAGTATCGTCATAGGCGTGGTATCATTGTGTCTCAGTTGACGGTGACCGCAGTTCGGGCAATTGTTAGTCTTCTGGTGATATCCTACGAGCTAGGGTGAGGGATATGTCCTCTAATTCTCAAGGCTATCACTACCTTTAGATCGGGTCATCGAAGCCTTGCAGGTATGATCTCTTTGGAAATCCTCTTGTGATGGTGGTGGTTGGTAGCTCTAATAGGGGCTGGGATCGTAGTTCTTCTTTGTGAAGATTGATGAATCCTCTATCCCTTCAGCCTTTATCAAGACTATCCGGTTTGAATGGAACATGGATCCGGGTACGAGTGTTTTGTTGGCCTAAGACCATCTCCAAAAAGATTCACTATTTTGAAGTCTACCAAATTCTTTGAAGTTTTAAAGCATCATTCTCCAAAAATAAAACTTCATAACCAACTTCAATATTATTTGTATTTTACAATATGGTCCTTATTTGTCACAACTAATGTAAATTCATAAAAAAAAAATTTAAATAACTAACACATATATAAAAAATATTATTGCAATACTAAGTATTAATTAACAAAAACTTACATTAAAATATAAAGCTAAAAATAGATATACTTGATTAAATATTAAATTACAGACAAAATATCATATTATTCCATAAAATTATTTCTGTAATGTTCCATATGTGATCAACTATTGCATTTAAAAGTAAGAAATGATTCTCTTTTTTTTTTTAATTTGTAGAGATAAAAATTTTTGAAGACATATATCTTCATTTTCTGCCATTTCAACCATTGGTTCTACACTGATCTTGTATCTAACATTGATATCATTCATCCTCAATTATCATGTTAAGCAAATAATGCATATCTTTTTAAAAGGTATTTTATTAAGTTTATTTTGTAATATTCTTATTGTCTAATTCTACTTTTAAAATAATATAAATCTTATTAAAATTTTGTGTTTAATTTTATGTGAAATTTTTAATTTATAGAAATAAAATTGAAGATTATGAGATATAAATTTCTTTAAAGATTAAAATGCTAAATGCAAAATACTTAAGATTTATAAATAGGATGTGTAATTATAAGAATTAAAATACAAATAATAAGATGAAATTTTAAATTTGAAGTTTGGAGTAGTAAAACTATAAATATGAAGTTTCACTTTTCAAAACTTCAAATTTGAAGTTTTGAAAAAAAATTTTAGAAGGAAAAAATTATGTATTCAAAGTTATAGTATCTTTTGAAGTTATAGTATCTTTTGAAGATGTTCTAAACGGGTCTTTGTGAAGACTGAAGTTCCTATCTCACTCTTTATTCAAAAGGCCATGAAATTGGCTTAAATTATTTCACGTCTGTTTTGGAGTATGTGGCTTAATTTTGAGCTAAACAACATGAGGAACCTTGGACAAAGACTCTCGAATCCTCTCTTCGCTAAAGGATAAATCTACCATTTCACCTCTTAAATACTTGTCGTAAGAAGAAAGGTCAAAATGGCCATGTCCACACATCGCCATTAGTATCACTTTTGCTTCACCTGTTTCTTTGCATCGGAGAGCTTCTCTTATGGTTGCAGCAATAGCATGAGTCGGTTCTGGTGCAGGTATTATCCCTTCTGTTCTCGCGAACTGAATAGCCCCTGCAAGAAAATTTATCGGTAAATTTTGGATTTACATTCCAATGCAAAATATAAAAGGGAGTAAGTTAGTAAAACTAAATTGAGATATTGTGATTAGTCTAAGAAGTAAGAACTACCTTGGAAACACTCATTTTGAGGAATTGAGATTGCTTCCATGAAACCTTGTTCATAAACGTGTGAGATCAATGGGGCCATCCCATGGTATCGTAATCCACCTGTTAAAAACAATAGATAAAACTACAAATTAGCCAAAAGGAAAACCAAGAACAAGAATTCAAGAAGCCTTCAAGATTTACTAATTACCGGAATGGATAGGATCAGGAATGAAGTCATGCCCTAAAGTATGCATCTTCATCAAAGGAGTCAATCCAGCTGTATCGCCAAAATCATAAGCATAAACTCCTTTCGTCAAGGAAGGGCAAGCAGAGGGCTCAACAGCTCTTATAACAGGGTTGATTTTGCCTTTGAGTTTTTCCCGGATATAAGGAAAACTTAAACCAGCAAAATTTGATCCTCCACCAGTACATCCTATGATCACATCAGGCGTTTCGTCAAAAGCTTCCATCTGCTTTATGCATTCTTCTCCAATAACCGTCTGGTGTAACAACACATGGTTTAATACACTCCCTAAACAGTATTTTGTATCCTCGTTTCTTGCTGCCACTTCAACTGCTTCGGAAATTGCGATGCCTAAACTTCCGGGGCTTGATGGATCGACCTGAAGGATTCTTCTACCTGCCTCAGTGAGATCTGATGGTGACGGATGAACCTTTGCCCCCCAAGTTTGCATCATTAGCCTGCGATATGGCTTTTGATGGTATGAATTGGCTACTTGCCAAACCTATGGCGTAAAGAAACAAGTACTTAGCAAGAAGGACTAAATTTTCAAGATATCACGGCAGGAATCAAATATTTTTCTTACTTCACAATTAAGTCCAAATAGACTAGAAGCAAAGGCTAAAGAACTGCCCCATTGGCCAGCACCGGTTTCCGTCACAAGGTTCTTGACACCTTCTTTGGCATTGTAATATGCTTGAGGAACTGCTGAGTTTGGTTTGTGTGAACCAGCTGGGCTACCACCTTCATATTTGAAGTAAATCCTTGCAGGTGTCTGAAGCAGCTTCTCCAATCTCTTTGCTCTGAAATCAAAGCAAGAAACGTCATCTAAACTGATAGACTCAGTTTTTTTCTATTATTAGGAACAAATCCTCTGTATTTATTTTCACCCTTATACTATTCTATTTTATTCATTTATCACATTCAAGTACAATCATATACAAAAGAAGAAGAAAAAGGGTTCAAGAACCTGATTAGAGGAGTTGGACGCCAAAGCTTATATATTTCAAGAACTTCCTCAGGGATATCTATAAACCTCTCTAGTGTTGCTTCTTGTTTAATTATTTCATTAGGGAAAAGATGAGCTAAATCCTCTGGTTTGATGGGTTCGAAAGTCTTGGGATGCAATGGTGGAGGAGGCTTAACAGAGAGATCAGCAACAATATTGTACCATTGATTTGGAATTTCAACTGATGAGCTATGGTTAGATCTCAAAGCTGCGTTTGCTCTTAAGCTGAATACATTTGAAACTCTTGTTGCGTGTTTTGACTTTCTTTTCAGAGTTGAGTCATCACCTATATCAAAAGATGAACTTTGAACTTTGACTTTCTTCGATCTCGATATACCAAGTCCCATAAAAACAACAAGAAATCTTTTTGACAAACGAGTTCATATTAAAAATTAAATTACCTGTAAAGAAAAGTTTAGCTGAGGCTAACTTGGTGAATGGTTTTGGAGGCAGAAGCAATTGAGAGGCCATTTCTTGCAAATTTTATCAGTTTCAAGAGATAAGAAAGTCTTGAGCTTTAAAGACTAGGAGAGTGAGAAAACCTTATAAAACGGTGGAGCATTTAAATAATAGAGAAGACTTTTCCCGGCTCCCAACGACATCTCACTGTTTGAATACTAATTTGTTTTGTATTCTTTTTTCCTTTTACGTATTTATTACTTTTTTTTTTTGGGCAACAAATGGATTCATATATCTAAACATAGTCAATACAAGGAAGTGGAGGAGATGTAAAGAGCAGCTTTCGCCAAAGAATCAGCAGCCGTATTGTACTCTCGACCAACAAACGAAACAAAGAAAAACATAAAGGTAGATGATAGAAACTCGATATCCATGAGAACTCCGTAAAGCTCCACCGGGTATGACTTCGAGTTGATAGCTCTAACGAACTCCTGAGAGTCGGATTTGAACCAGACGTGAAGAAGAGAGTTGCGCTTTGCCTCCCGAATAGCCTCTCTCATGGCCAGCGCTTCCGCCATGAGAGGACATGAAACATGGCAGGACGTCCGAGAGCCCTCCATCCTAAAACCTGCAACGGCGTTCTCAAACACCCAACCTAAACCAGCTCTTTGTGTCACCGTCCATGCCGCATCGGTATTACAAAAATAAATATTATCACCAGCAGGGGGTAGATTAGGATATGGGATGGTTGGTCGCGTAGTTTCCGTCTGGTGCGTTTGAGCGAGGAGCCATTCTCTGGCTGCATGGACGATCTTATATGCTGCTTCTCTTCCTCAGATGGCTCTGTTTTCGAAGAGTAAGTTGTTGCAGGATGTCCAGATTCCTCATAGTATCCATGGTGAAAGGTTACTTGTGAGGCCCGTAGGAGGCAGGCTCTTAAGCGTCGACATGATCATAAATGCATCATGGAGTGTCGCAGTCGTAGAGAAGTCCGGTTGTTGAAGGAAAGGGGAAGTCTCCCATACTTGCTTTGCGAAGGGGCAGTGAAAGAAGAGGTGAGTTTCCGATTCTGGAGCCAAACAATGTGGGCACAAGCCATTTGTCTCAATTCCTCTGTGCTGAAGATTGACACCTAGGGGCAGAGCTCCTCGACAAAGTTTCCACAGAAATAATTTTAGCTTTGGGGAGGTCTCCTCCCTCCACACAAACTTCCGCCAGTTGAAAGATAGGTGCGCCGGGTGTATTGCGGCCAGGCCTATACCTTCTTCTATTAGAGCATAATATCCAGATTTAACGCTATATACCCCAGTCTTTGTTTTGAGCCAGACGTATGAATCTTCCGCCTCGAGTAGACTCGGCTTTATCAAGAAGATTTCTGACGCCAAGGAGGGGAAGATCGATTCCACGAGAACTCGATTCCAATCACCGGTGCCCCTGTTAATTAAATCAGAGACATAGAGATCCCGATCGGATTCCTTAGGTGGACCAAGAGGAATGAGACGCCGTGTCGGTGATATCCAGGGGTCCGTCCATATTTTTGTGCTGTTTCCGCTGCCTATAGCTTTCCCCAGTTGTAGCTTGAGAACTTGACATCCTGCAACGACTCCTCTCCATCCATGAGAGGCTGAGGATGGACAGGTTGCCGAGATGAAAGAGGAATTGTGGCAGTACTTCCCTTTTAGGAGGTGAGCTAGGAGGCTCGTAGGGGAGGTCAAAATGCGCCAAGAGTTTTTGGCTAGTAGGGTGGTGTTGAAATCATGAATGTCTCGAAAACCCAGACCCCCATGATCCTTGTGCTGTGTAAGGGCGTCCCAAGAGATCCAACAGATTTTCCTAACAGCCGGGTCTTTATCCCACCAGAAGCGAGTAAGCGCAGACTGGATTTGCTTACAAAGTCCCACCGGTAATGGAAAGCAGGACATAGAGTATGTCGGGATAGCCGAGAGCACTGACTTCATCATTGTAAGTTTCCCGGCAGTGGACAGCCTACGCGAAGACCATGAAACTGCCCGGGTCTTGATTTTGTCCACTATCGAGGAGAAGACATCTCGCTTCCTTCTAGAGAACAGCTCCGGTAATCCGAGATATTTTCCTACTCCACCTTCTTTTTCGATACCAAGGATATTTTTGACCCGAGATCGGGTCCCCTGTGGTGTTTTCGAGGAAAAGGAGATGGAGGACTTAGATGCGTTAATAAGCTGACCAGAAGCGGATTCGTAGTCTTTGAGGATTGAGGCGAGGTGGGAGCAACACTCAAGAGTAGCCTTGGTGAAGAACATCGTGTCGTCCGCAAATAAAAGGTGGTTTATTCTTGGGCAGTGTGGTCCGATTTTAACGCCCGTGAGGTCCCCACTTTGTTGTCCCTCTCTACAAAGACCCGACAAGACCTCTCCGCATAAGATGAAAATATACGGTGACAAAGGATCCCCTTGACGGATTCCTCTCTGCGGGGTAACATGACCAAGAGCTGACTCATTAATAAGGAAAGAATAGGAGACCGTCGTGATGCACTCCATTACCCAGCTGATCCAAATACCATCAAAGCCCAACTTTTCGAAGACTAGCCGGATGAAACTCCATTCAAGCCTATCATAGGCTTTGCTCATATCGGTTTTCACTGCCATGTAGCAGTGCTTCTTTGCCTCTGAAGTCTTAAGGTAGTGAAGGATCTCATGTGTGATCAGGACATTATCCGCTATAGCACGTCCAGGAAGGAAGGCCGATTGGTTTTCAGAAATTATCTCACTAAGTATTGGTCGGAGACGTAGCGAGAGTAGTTTCGAAATGGTCTTATAGTACACATTGCAAAAAAGAGTATCAGTGGCTTCGCCCGGGTTCTAATGGATTCATATATCTAAACAAATGGATGAAAGGGAAAATTAGAAAAGGCTAGTATTGTTTTTACTAGGATTTTCCTGCTCCATAAGATTTTAATTTTAATATTTTTTTTATTTTAAAGATTTTTTTATTTACGTTTAGACATAATTATGTTCTTGTTTATTTTCATTTGGTTTATATTTTAATTTGATTTCAATGGAATTAAAATTACCTTTCGAAGAATCATTTTAGTATTTTTATTATATTTATTTATTTCTTATTTATTTTAAATATGTCTCTTATCTTTTAAATTTAAATATCTATATGTTAAATATGTAAGTTTTAATAAATTTTGTTTTTTGTTTGTTTAATTTAAATACGTTAAAATGGTAAAAATAAAACTCACTAATTAAACCATTAAAATTTAAATAAATTTTAATGATCTAAATATCAGCAAAAAATTATATTTTATTAGCATTGCTTTAACTTGATATTGGTTAAGACACGCTTAGAATTAATTTTGATAAAATCTATATATATATGATACATATGTTGATGTAGATTTTTTTATTTGTAATGATATTAAGGCTAGTTTTTTTATCAATGGTTTATATATATGTTTTTTTTTGACATCCAAAGAAAACAGACTCAGACTCTGCAAACCAAACTGATAGCTATGTATCTATGTGAATGACAAAAGACGATTATTTCCTAACATTGTGTGCTAGACTATCTGTCTGTGAATTCAGCATTCTTGGTACATAGATAATCTTTGAGCTGTGGGAACTGCCTTTAAGTGTCTTGATATCGTCTAGATAATTTGCAAATGTTGGTCATTATTCTGGTTCCGAAACCATCTTCACCAATTGAGAACTATCTGTTGCAAAAATGATACAATATTAACGTATATTCCTCATACTTTCCATTGCCTAAATAAGCGCTTCCACCTCAGAGTGGAGAGGTGATAGACTAACCCTCACATTTCTTGCTCCCAATAAACCAACAAAATCTTCGAGCGTACTATACCAGCCTTGTCCAGAAAACATTTCCTTGTCTTTCCATGACCCATCTGTACAACACCAGCTCCCTAATATCGAGGGTATGCTCGTTGCCTCCCCTTACTGTGATACTTCCTGAGAATGTACCACTTGAGCTTCCTCCCAAAGAGTTGATTTTATGTATGCCAAAGTAAATGTGTCCTTGGAGTCCACGTCTAAATTACTAAAAGTTTTGCTATTTCGCCCTTTCCAAATATACCACAATATCCATGCAAAGTGGTCATTATCCATTTTAGGTAATACTTGCCAAAATAAATGATCCATATTCGTGAAAAGAGACCCTGTAGGGAAATTCACCGGGTTGGAAGGAATCTTTGATAGTGCCCAGACTTGACGTGCTGGGGGCATTCAAAAAACACATGCTTAACCGATTCTTCTGCGGCTCCACATCTATCACACCATATACCACCATGTGTCTCTCTCGCCTGCAGATTTTCTTCACAGCAATACAACCAGATAGAAATTGTCGTAGAAAATGTTTTATCTTAGAAGCACACCGTACCTTCCAGCATAAAGATTTTAAATAGGTCCATTGTGGGTCCCTGAACCTGAGGCGGTTTTTCTTCGTCTGGATACACCCGTTCAATTTGGTACCTTGACTTAACCGTATATTTTCTATTTTTGGTGAAATGCCACTCATTCTTATCTTCCATTTGAGTCATGCTAAGTGGTATACTTTTCATAATTTTCGCATCATGGAGATCTACCAGAGCTCAAATAGCCTGCAGGTTCCAACTCCTCGTATTAGTGTTAATGAGTGAATCCATTGTGAGATCTGGATAAAAGTTATGTTGATTTTTATTTGCTGGTCTCGGACGAGTGGTTGGGAGCCATGGATCATTCCATACAGAGATAGATGATCCAGATCCCACCCGTTTAATAAGTTCTTTACTAACCAGAGATCTAGCAGAGACCATACTCCTCCAGCCATATGACGGAGAATATGATCTGATCGGTTCTAGAAGTGAAGCGTTACTATAGTAACGACCTTTGAAAACACGAGAAAACAATGTATTTGGTTTCTCTATAAGGCGTCATAATTGCTTGCCAAGCATTGCCATGTTGAAATCCTCAAGATTCTTAAAACCTAAACCTCCTTTTTCCTTATCTAGACACAATTTATCCCACGATTTCCAATGTATTCCTCTTGTACTTCCCCGGGACTCCACCAAAATCGTGCTACTGCACTCGTTAGTTTCATTGTGGTGGCCTTAGGTAGCCTATAGCAGGACATTACATGTTTCGATAAGGCTGTGACTACAAATTTTATAATCACTTCTTTAACCCCCCCCCCATTGTGAAAAACCTAAAAGTCCACCCATTAACCCTATTATTTAATCTTTCTTGGAAGAACCTAAACACATGTACCTTAGATCCGCCCAGGCTCTCTGGTAATCCCAGATACGATCCCCATACCTCTTATTTTCTGGATTCCTAGAATATCCCTTAACTCTTGTATGTTTTCTTCCCCAACCTTGTGTCCGAATTGAATTGAAGACTTCTGGAAATTTACTAATTGACCCGAAACAGCCTCATATTCCTTAAGAATGTTGAGAATGGTATGACATTCCTCCGATTGCGCATTACAGAAGAAAAGACTAACATCTTGAAAAAGAAGATGGGAAATCACTGGACATGCTCTGGCAACCTTCATCCCTGTTAACCGTTTTTGACGCTCCGATTTATTAATATTTGCAATGAAAGCCTCAGTACACATAATAAATAAATAAGGATACAAAGGAGCCCCTGTCGTAAGCCTCTATGTGGGGTAATGGAACCACGAGGTTGGCCATTTATGAGAACCCAATAGCGGACGGAGGAGATACATTCCATCATAATCTTTTATCCAATGAGGGTCAAAACCCATTTTGTTAAGTAAAGCCTGAATGAAATCCCATTCCACCCTATCATATATTTTGCTCATATCCGTTTTTATCGCCATATACTTTTCTGACAAGATTTATTGGTTTGTAAACCATGAAACATCTCCTCCGCAATTAAGATATTGTCAGAAATTAACCTCCCTGGGACAAACGCCGACTAGGTTTCCGAAATGAGCCTGGGCAAGCAGCTTTTCATCCGCTGACATAAAACCTTCGAGATAATCTTATATCGAACATTACAAAGACTTATCGGTCTAAGTTCCATCATCCTTGTGGGTCTCACCGTCTTAGGAATCATACAAATATGAGTAACATTTAAAAGCGCATCTAGTACTCCTGTAACCAAAATATTATTCACTATCTCTACCAAATCATGTTTAATTACATGCCAAGAGTGCTGGAAGAAAAGCGTTGTCATCCCATCTGGTCCTGGTGCCTTCTCTGGATGCATCATAAATTACGTCTGTTTAACCTCCTCCTCCGTTGCCGTCCTCAATAACCTTTGATTCATTTGATTTGTGATATTTGAGCGGACCTCCTCCAGGAAATTATCAAACTCAGATGGGACAGTAGACGTAAATAGATCTTCAAAATAGTCCACTGCTACCTTTTCCACCCAATTTTCCTAAGTTATCCAATTACCATCTTCATCGTGGAGCCCCACAATCCTGTTATGCACTCGCCTCTGTTTTGTTAAAGCATGATAAATTTTGTAATAAGATCTCCCGATGAATACCACATGTTACGACTCTTCTGATGCTAGTAATCCTCTTCATCCTTTATGCATTCTGTAAATTCCTAGAGACTTCCAAAATCTCCTCATGCGACCTATTGTTGTCCATTTGGACTTCTTCAAGGGCCCGTTGTAGGTCCCGGATTTTGTCCATTCCATATGGTGGGTTATTTTTCATCCACTTTGCTATTTCATGCCGGTAATTACTAATTTGGTGATCAGATCCACCGCCCCACCGCTATTGTCGTCTGTTCAGCCAGCAACAATTGATTCCATGAAGCCTTCTTGTCCAATCCATAGTTTATCAAATCTAAATTATCCCCTCTTTTTATAAACTTTATCTTCCATATATGCTACCACTGGACGATGATCCGACCCAACCATCTCCAAGTATTATGTATAAGAGCAAGGAAATATTGTATGTCATTCTTCGTTTGCTAGTGCATGGTCTAGTCGACATCTGATCATCACATCTCCTTTTCCTTTCCCTCGGCGTCCTTGCCACGTCATTTTGTTTCCTCGGACTGGAAATTCTAGTAACCCACTATTTTTAATCATGTATTAAAAGGAACAAAAGAAACCGGACACCTTACAGCTCCTCCTTCTTTTTCATGAATTCCAGTAATCTCATTCAAATCTCCAATAATAAACCAAGGTTCTGATCTTGCTAGACCATAACGAGTTAAACGTTCCCAAACTTGTTCCCGTAATTTTTGTGCCGGATCCCCATAAAAAAGTTTTAAAATTTTTTTTTCCCGAGCGCCACTGCTTCCTCATCAATCATTCGATTACTTGAATATAAAAGATTTATTTGATACTCATTGTTGTAGAAAAGTGTGAGTCCTCCACTCTTTCCACGGGATCCACTGTAACCAAATTATCATATCCGAAGTGTGATTGAAACCCTTGAACAAACCCGAAATCTTGTTTTCTTTCCGATAGAAAAAAAAGATCAGGTTTATGGTTATGCCACATTTTCTGAAGATAGCTAATAGTCCATTTGCTTCCCATCCCTCTACAATTCCATCTTAGTACTCTCATAAAAAATAAGGTTTATATATATGTATACCTAATTTTATTGATTATATATAAATTATTAGTTATACTTTATTTTTAAATACTTGGAAAATGAGTATTTATATAGGAAAATTATATGATGGTAATATACGTGTTATTATTCATTATCATATTTTAAAATCTTGTCAAACACATAAATATTTATAAAATAAATATTACATGTCACGATTAGATTAAATGTCATGTCACGATTTTTAAAAGTTATATTTTTGTTGTTGAGAATGAATGTGATAATGATACATAAATAAATCATTTCATTAATAATGTTTAGAAGATTATAGTATATTGTAGTTAATGATTATTTACTTAACTTTAAAAAAATAATTCCACTAATTAAAACCATAACGATAAATTTAAATAAAATTTCAATCATTTAACTATCAACAAAGAATATTTAATCAGCAAAGAATTAATTTTTATAAAATGTACACTCTCCGTTTTATAAAGATGTATGTTTTATGAAATGGAGAATTACTATAAATCATCATATAATAACATGATAAAATTTTATTTAGATACTTTTTTATTTGTAATCATATTCAGTTTATTTTTTTACTAATGGGATATATATATATATATATATATATATATATATATATTATTTAATGTTGATGTAGGAGTTATTAATTATTGTCTTATTTTAAAAACATGTCAAAATAAATATTTATATAAAAATTTACTTTAATGGTGATATATGAGTTATTTCTATTACCACATTTTAAAATCTTTCCAAAAAACTAAATCTAAAAATCTATAAATTAAATTTTACATATCTTAATTAGAGTGAATGTCGAGTCATATTTTTAAGGACCATGTTATATTTTTCATGTTGAAAATATATTTGGCGATGACACATAGTCAAATCACATTGTAAATAATGTTTAGGGGGGGGGGGGCGGGGGGTTATACGATTAATCATAATCAATATTATTGAAACAGGTACCTTTTTAAAGTTGATCTTCACTTTCTAAAAAAATAAAAATTATATTTTAAAAATATTTTAAGTTATCGTGGAAAAAAACAATATTTTAAAATATCTATATGTGTTGACATTATCACAAAAAAATTAATTTTGAAATTAAAAAAATAACTCAAATATCACATATAAAAACATCTTTTTAATATTTAAACAAACTATTTACAAATATTCTATCTACTAATATTAAAATATATTTTAAAATCATAAAAATTATTATTTTCTAGATTGATGTCGCATAATCTCTTAAATATATATTCATATTAGACTACAACTTTAAATAAATCTTAAATATTTTATTTAAATTAATATTTATAATTTTAAAATATAGTAGGTGTTTTCAAAACCTACCAGAATTTAATGATTAATTTTGTTTATGATTATTGTATTTGCGAGTTATTTCATAGAATGCGTAAACTATTTATCAAGTAAAAATGGTTTGAATAAACAGATTAGACCTTTCCATTTTAAATTAACAAAAGAGTAAATAATTTTGTGCCCAAAATATAACCACGCGTTTTTTGAAAACGTGGATTAAGTTCTAATATATGATAAATTTGAATTACATGCACTATTACTGATTGTTTACTGATTTACTAGGTGGACGGCCCGCACGCCTGTGCGGACATTAGTATAATCCATATATTACATTTATAAAAAAGTTAATGTGAATATATAAATATATTGTAAATCTATTTCTCTTTCTCACAGTTACTCCATTTTTCTTTGTATCATTCTATCTTACTTATTTCATTTCTTTTTTGTTTGTTTTCACACATATTTACTCGGTTTTTTCTGTATATCTCTATCTCATTCATTTTGTCTATCTTTATACATCTCTCGTTCTCTTTCCTTTTCTTTCTCTCAGTTGATCAAATAATCTCAAAATCTCTCAAATTACATTCACTCTCTCACAATCACTTATATTCACTTTCTTACCCTCATCCTCGCTATAACACTCAATATTTCATTTTCAAACTCTCTTTATCCCTCTTTCGGTTGCAAAATCTTCACCAGATTTTGTTCAATTTTCAAACTTTCTCACATAGTATTAATAAATGATTTCAATATCCATCTTACTTACATTTAGTCTCTCACTTACATTGACAATTACAATGACTGAAATTTTTTAACATTATATATTTGACTTCTTTGCATTCATTTGACACATTTTTTTATAATATATGTATATAGTAAGTAGAAATATTATTAGATTTCTATTTATTAGTTTTGCACAATCTATAGTTTATTATATCCACTATAAATATAATATTTTTAAAATTGTTTATAAAATTGTTTATGTAGTATCATATGTAATTTTTATAATTTAATCTATGATGATTAATTGTTTCAACAAAAAAAAAATTCATTTAAATTTAAGATGATTGATCGTTTATTTGGTAACATAGGTTAGATTAGGTAATTCTATTATTTTTTTCCTTTTAAAAACTTGATTTAAATAAATAAAAATTCAAATACCAACAACCAATCCAATTAAGAAAATTAATTTTAAACTTCACCTATGAGTGACATCTAAACAAAAATCACCAAAGTGACTTCTCAATTAATATATAGAGGATTAATTTTAAACTTCACCTATGAGTGACACCTAAACAAAAATCACTAAAATTACTTTTCAATTAATATATAGTAGGATGAGAATATGATACTTCAAATATAAAAAAAATTAATCATTTATAAAAGTGATAACTCAACTATTATATCACATTGATAATTACAATGACTGATTTTTTTTAAAAATTATATATTTGACTGCTTTGCATTCATTTGACACCTTTTATAATATATATGTATATAGTGAGTAGAAATATTATTAGGTTTCTATTTATTAGTTTTTCCTAATTTATGATTTATTGTATCCACTATAAATATAATATTTTTAAAATACTTTATATACTTATTTATGTAGTATCATATGTAATTATATTCATATTATAAATTTTTATAATGTAATATATGATAATCAGTTGTTTCCTTTAAATTTAAGATGCTTGATTGTATATTTGGTAACATAGATTAGATTAGGTATTTCTATGATTAGTTTCCTTTTAGAAATTTGATTTAAATAAATGAAAATTCAAAAACCAACAACCAATCAAATTAAGAGAATTAATTCTAAACTTCACCTATGAGTGACATCTAAGCAAAAATCAACAAAATGACTTCTCAATTAATATACAGTAGGATATTCTTTCAGTGTTAATTTTTGTTGAACCCATATCATTTTATGTTAGCGGATTTTAGTTTCCGGTTTATCCAAATTTAATTTATTATCTCATCTTTCGCAAGTCCCTATATTTATCTGGTATTTTTCAAGTTTTTTTTATCAAACCAAAATTTCATAGATAGAAGAACTATTGAATCAAACACTTAATAAAAACTCAAATCAATCACTTATGGCTTTAGAAAACCCACTCAAAAACCGAAGCTCTCAGATCTCATAAGTTATGCAACAAACTTTGCATTTCCTTATATAGCAAAATATAATTCCTAAACTCATTAGGTAACCAACAATTAGATAACTCCTAACTCTTAAAATATTTCATTTTTCTAATCCATATCTCGGTAGGAAAGTGATAACTTGCTCCTCAAGTGATTTCAAGTTTATTCCAACATTTTCTCCTTTAAACTTGGAATCACTTTTAGTCACATCTTAAACATCAATGAGATCCTTCATCTCTTTGAACTTGATTCTCCCAAGAGCCTTTGTTAGTATATCAGCCTTCTGTTTGCTTCCTACAACATGCTCCACATTCACTAGACCTTTCTCAATGCATACTCGTATAAAGTGGTACCTAGTATGTATGTGTTTACTGCATTCGTGGAAGATTGGATTTTTGGTTAGAGCTATAACGGACTTGTTGTCAATGTGAATCACCACTTTGTTACTCACTTCACCGAAAAATTCACCAAGGAGATCTTGTAACCAGATTTCTTGTTTAGCTGTCTCGGTGGCTGCCATAAACTCAGCCTCACATGAAGATAAAGCAACAGTCTCCTGCTTTGTAGAGCACCACGTAATTGGATTGTCATTGAGTAGAAAATGTGATCAGTTGTGCTCCTCCCGTCATCTGGATCCACTTTGTAAAGGTACCTTAATAGTTGTTTCAAAGCAGCCTTATGTGACTCTTTAGGATCATGCATATATCTAGACAACACTCCAACGCTATACGCCAGGTCCGGACGAGTGTGGATCAAGTAGCAGAGGCACCCAATGTTTTTACGGTATTCTTTCTCATCAACACTGCTTTCATCCTTTGCTTTGCAGAGATTTAAACATGTGTCCATTGGGATGTGCACGGTGTTGCAATCCTTCATTCCAGCTACTTCAAGGATCTTAGTTGCGTACCTTTCTTGACTCAATACTATACTACCTTCTTATTGTAATACTTCTATCCCGAGAAAATAACTCAGTTTGCCAAGATCACTCATCTCAAAACATGTTTCCATATTCTTCTTAAACTCCATAATCATCTCCAAGTTTGAACCAGTGATGAGTAAATCGTCCGCATACACAGCCACGATCAGAAGATGTCCTAATTTTTCTTTGCGGTAAAGTGATGGTTCTTTAGAGCACCTATCGGACTTTAATCTCGTAGGATAGTATTAAGTTTCTCATTCCATGTCCTTGGAGCCTGTCGCAAGCTATAAAGTGCCTTTCTTAGTTTGTATACCTTTGCTTCACTCCCTTTGATCACAAACCCCTCTGGTTGTGTTACATAAACATCCTCTTTGAGCTCCCCGTGAAGAGAGGCAAACTTGACGTCGAGATGATGCAGTTCTCACTTGCGTGACGCGACTGTAGCAATGATTAGACGCACAGTTTCTATTCGTGCCACTGGTGCAAAGACTTCATCAAAATCCACACCATGTTTTTTTTGTATATAACCCTTAGCTACTAGCCTTGCCTTGTACTTGCTTATAGTACCATCTGAGTTCCGTTTGATCTTGAAAATCCACTTCAACCCGATGGCTTTAAAGTGAGGTGGAAGATCAACAAGTTCCCATGTATTTTTCTTTAGTATCGAATCTATCTCATCCTTACATGCATTTCTCCATACCTTAAGCTCTTTTGCTTCATCAGGTTCCAAGGCTCGTCATTTACAAGCATAAGGAGACGGTCACACTCTATTTTGTACTCTACTTCATAATCATCTTCTTCACACAATAACTCATAATCTTCAAGATATCTCAGGTTTATTGGTTATAGTCCTGATCTTCTCAAGATTGCAGGTGCCTCTTCTTCCTCTGTTTTTTATTCCTGGGTCTCTTCATATCCACTGGCTATCTCTTCTTCAGGTAGTGTAGCATGATTCTCAAGTTCTCTATATTCAAAGTTTATAAATCCACTCTCGCTATCACTTTTATCGTCTAGACCAACCCACTTCCATCGTTTGTCTTCATCAAAAATAACATCTCTGCTGATTACTATCCTCTTAGTTGTTGGATCATGAAGTCGGTAGGCCTTAGATCATGGCTCTGTTCCGAGATGAAAGAGCTCGAGATCTATCGTCTAGCTTCCTTAAGTGTTGATTATCGACCTTTACGTAGCCATAACAACTAAAGACCCTCAGATACTCGATGTTAGGTTTCTTTCCTTTGAAACAATCGTATGGAGTCTGCAGCTCAAGAGTTCTTGTTGCCGTTCTGTTGATCAAATACGTTGCATGTCTGACTGCTTCTCCACAAAGATAGTTTGGAACCTCCATATCACTTTATATAGCCGGTTTCTAGATCTCTTTGCTTTTAGTATCAGCTTGTTGTTCTTATTGTATAACATTAAGTTGTCTTCTCTCATACGAACTTCACAACCGGATTTGGTAGCTTGTCCAAGGCTTATAATGTTGCTTCTTAGATTAGATATGTATAGAAATCTGCTAGTAACTTGTGTTCGCCGTTCTTAATTCAGAAAAGAATAGATCCCTTTCCTCTTATGTCTATACGCGAGTCATTGCCAAACCTTACTTTCAATGTACTTCTTTTGTCAAGCGTTGTGAAGTAATCAAGATTCCCAGTCATGTGGTCACTAGCTCCATTGTCTAGATACCATATATTGTCCCCAATTGTACTTGTTTCAAGTTTGCTTGGTGTGACCTTCTGCTCGTTGAGATATACTACTTCGTGCAACATTAGTTCCTCTACCTCTTGTGTAGATCGAGCATCATTTTCTTGTATCTCTTGTAGCTTAAGTAGCTGGTCAGGACATGTAGCTTCATAATGACCCAGCTTAACAAACCACGTGTGCTTTTCCTCTTTCCTGTCTATATCAGTCGTTTTGTAACTGTAACCATAACGACCTCTTCCTCGCCCTCGATTTACATATCGTCTACCTTTACCACGGCCTCTTCCGGACTCATACCTTTGTTGATATGGTTGTGACTCTGAATTAGCATAAATAAGCTCCCCTTGATCTTGATCACCATGTTTCCCTCCTTCTTTTTCTTTAGAGATTCTTTCCTCATAAGCCTTTAATCTTCCTACCATATCTTCAAAGCTTGTCTTGTTTAGGTCAATGACCTGTTCAAAAGTAGCTACAATATATATATATAATTCAAAAGTAGCTACAATATGTGTATACTTTTTTCTTGGTAAGCTCTGAAGGAGCTTCTTTACAAGCTTTGGTTCATCAATAACTTGTCCTAAAGCCGTTGATTTGGATGTAGCTCCGCAGTTTACCAACAAAGCTATCAACAAAGTCAGTATCCTTCATCTTCATACGATTAAAGTCAGTAATGTCTGTAATCGAGATTCTTTCACACGGTCTGCTCCCATGTGTCTTGCCTTTATATCCACCCATATTGATTTTGCAGAGTTGAGATTTCCGACCTGCAGTATCATAGATTCCTTTATGGATTGGAAAAGGAGAGCTCTCACCAAATCATTCATCTCTCCTTCTTGTCCTGGATCTATAGTCTTCCAAAATTTGTGTACCTTTAATGCTCCTTTCATTCTTATCATTGACACGGTGTAGTTTGCATCGTTAAGCAGATGACACTATATATTCGAAGAATTGCTTCCCTTTGAGTTTCTGCTTGTTGCTACGATCTAACCCATAGTCGCTCAAAGAATGTTCGATTCAATATAATGTTCTGATACCAATTATTGAATCAAACATTTAATAAAACACTCAATCAATCTCTTATTGCTTTAGAAAACTCACTCAAAAACTAAAGCTCTCAAATCTCATAAGTTATGCAACACACTTTGCATCTCCTTATATAGCAAAATATAATTCCTAAACTCATTAGGTAACCAACAATTAGATAAAAAGTATTTCCTTTTTCCCAATCCATATCTTGGTAGAAAAATGATAAAACTTGCTTCTCAAGTTATTTCAAGTTTATTTTAACAAGAACCTCAAATTCCAAGTAAGGAGGAAGTCTTACACCTGGATAGACTGGATATAGCCAAAAATAAGCTGCCACATAAATTGCTAAACAAAAATCAATACAATATAAAATTACATTATAGAGAGACATGAAAGATCTAATGTCTGATAACGGACTTTGAATTTTATTCTTTCCTCTCTTGTCAAACTGAAATGGTTGGTTGAGTCGCACCAAAAAAATTTAGACACAGTACATCCACTTAGAGCTTCCTGATTCTCCTCTATTTTCAATACATGCTTCAAAACAAAGCCTTCAGCTACCAGCACAACATTGCTAAAACGACTAATGAAATAACCGTTCAGAAAAAGAAAATTCATGGGCTTTGGTGAGCAGCAATATTGTAGTAGATAAGAGTACAGTCCTAGCAACAGTGAAGAAGAACTTCGTCCCTGCAATAAAATATATATCTATAGAATGGAATTTGATTGAACATGAGTATAGCAATAAAGTTAAAGAGCATTCTTAGGAGGGTCTAGCATTGGGGTTCCCATTGTATATATATATATATATATATTAATATTTAATTATTAGTATCTCTACTTTACGGAAAACATAATTGAATGTATCTTTGTAGAGATATTTAAGGTTGGCTTTCCCATAAAACTAAGATACTTATCATCAAGTATTAATATATATATATATATTGAGAACTCCAAATGCTAGAATCCGCATTAGAATGTTCTAACTATCTACAAGAAAAGCCATGAAGGAATATAGAGGTGTTCAATTTATCTCGATTGATCTATGTTCGATTCAGCAGAACTAGAAATTTCTTGTTGGTAGATGGTTCAAGAATTTAAATTGATTGAGTTCTCCCTATTCTAATCAACCGGTGGTAGTATGAGGGTTTGTCTTGAGCAGCAGCTACAGTGAAAGATGAGCATAAAAAGTGCAATGCAATATATGTCGATTAGAGGAAATGAAGTAAGGAAGAAGGAAGCTATATCAGCGGTTTATTGGTTGTGAAAGATACCAGCGGCGGAACAAAACATATTAAAATTGTATGTGCTTTTTTTGTCAAAAGACTGTTCAATCACTCAAACTAGAGGTAGTCTAGGAATCTAGACCGGGATAAAACAACCAACAAAGATAACATTTCTATGAAAAGATTGAGCCTTTCTGACAAGCAAGTCCGCAGTCTTGCTGTGGCTCCTCGGAACAAGAGTGATCTTGAAGTCTTGAAATATATCTTTCATAGCTGCGAACTCCGTAAGCTCTGTCGAATAACTTGGTCACACTTTTGGATCCTTGATCATTGCTATTACATCCTTACAGTTTATACCGAAACGTTGACAAGAAGTATGATGCGCCATATTTTCCATCGCCCAGATTAACGCCCCTAATTCAGAGTGCAGCGGAGACACTTATCATTATTTTCAACCCCATGAGTTGCTCTTTTCCAGTATCATCAAGGTATACCCATCCACACCCACTAAAGTGAGACTCCCTTGTTCACGACCCATCAACCAGGCAGATACTTTGTAAACATTAGGCTTGTATTTCCTGATTCTGGTGTGGTATTGTATCCACTGATATTGAATTTGCCTCAACCCAAGCATTGCATTCACTCTCAGCATATCTGAGTAGCTCAAGGGGATCTCTCATTATTGCGCTTAACAACTTATCATTCCTGGCTTTCTAGAGATACCAGATGATCCAAGGATATGGATCTCTGTCTACCTCTAGATCGTCCTCTATTGCATTATTCCACCATAATAGATTGTCGAGATTGGAATAGACTCTTCAGATAGGGAATAACATATGACTTGATGCTGTGGAGGTAAGGGCCCATGCTTGTAGAGCAGGTGGACATTCAAAAATCACATGATTGACAAATTCCTCTTTTTTCCCACATCTTGGGCAATGATTGCCGCATTGCATATGGCGATTTGTAAGATTCCTTGTTACCGCCAAGTAACCCGAGGCTATTTTCCAAATTAGATTTTTCATTTTCTGTGGAGCTTTGATTTTCCAGGCATGAACTTGTAACTTTGTTATACTGGGCTCCGAGATTATTACATCAGGAATCTGATTTAATATATTCTTTACCATCCAATACCCATATTTTACGATGTACCCCCACTCTTAATATAGGTCAGCTGTATTTATATTTTTAATGGGATTGGCTAATGGCCAAGCTTTGAATCCGAGGAATATCATGAACCACAAATTTCTCTAACATCCCCACATTCCACACTTTAGGTATGCCATATATGAAATTAGCCACTATCATTCATGGATGTACCGCTGGTGCAACTGGCATAGCAGGTCTTTCAGGAGTTGTGGGGATCCAGGGATCTTTGTGGGAACCGAAATCCACACTGTCGACTTTCCGTCAAATATGGAAACTTAGGATAAAACCCTAATTTTCCCGAGGTCCTGGATCTCTGTGGAAATCACTAAAACAAACGAATTTAAAAGAATATGGATGAACAATGAAGAACAAAGAATAAAGAACTTGTATGAAAGCTTTTATTAAATAAAGAATCGACAACTGTTACAGGAAGAATTGAAGAACTTAGACGTCGAAACGTTCTAAGGATCTGGATTGCTATTCTAAACACTAAGTTCTAAATTCTTAAGCTAACAGCCGTCTTTCTAGGTCTGATTTCGTCCCCCCTCTATTTCCTGTGCCTCTGGCTTATATACTCCTTTCCCAAGCGACTCAATCTTTCCATTTTGCCCGGATTCGAGTTTTCGGGAACTTTCCATTTCTGTCGATCCTTCCTTTTCTTCCGCGGGAATCTTCTATTTATCTTCAAACTTGCCTTTTATCTTCCATCTGCGAGTAAACCGTCAAAACGTTATCGTATCTTCGGGTTTGATTTCGTTAATGTCGCGAATTGGGTTTTTATCGTGCTTAAGGACCTTTTGGGCCGTTTTACGATAAAAACCGTTTTACGACTTTATACGAGACCGTTTCCTGATCCAATGCCGTTTTTAACGATTTTCTCGACGTTTTTTATTAAAAACACTTTTTTATGATCTTATCGAAAAATCTTGGATAAATCGTATAGTTTAGGCGATGTTCGGTGTCCTGCTTAACCGTTACCGTTTTATATGATTTCTTCGAGTTCTTTTAGAGAAAGCCGAGTTTTACGGTTTTTATCGTAAAACTCGAACGATATGTCGGTTCGAGACGAAACGAGAGACATTTCGGCCGTGGTTCAGAATGCGACCGTGTCGAATGGTATAAGTTTCGAATCAGCGATGCGGGAGATCGACGCTCAGGATGATTGGTTCAGCGTACGGAGAATCGAGTCGGTATGGTCTAGCTGTCTGAGGAGCTTCTAGTTCACCTGCTGGCGAACTAAGCCAGCTCGGTTTAGTTCGCCAGTAGGCGAACTAGTCAGGGTATTCCTAGTTCGCCAGCAGGCGAACTAGTCAGGGTATTCCTAGTTCCGCTCGAGGAATTCTAGTCAGGGCGAATTGATCGAACTTCTGAGTTAGATCTTTTACCAAGATCAGATACGCTTCCATTCTCTCGTCCCTTGCTTCGTATTTTCCACTGAATTGACTGGCCACTAGCTGGGAGTCGCAGTATGCGTGAAGATTACGAATCTTCAGTCCGTGAGCTAATCGTAGTCCTGCGACCAAGGCCTCATACTCGGCCTCGTTGTTCGAAGCGTGGAAAATTAATCGGAATGATTGTTCCAATACTTCTCCCGTCGGGGATGCAAGTCGGATGTCGATTCCAGAGCCTTGTTTGGATGAGGATCCGTCAACGTATAAGATCCAAGTCGAGTTCGGCTCTTGGTTGGACGTGCTTCCCGTTGGGAGTTCCACTATGAAGTCTGCGAGTACTTGTGATTTCGCGCAAGTCTTTGCGCGATATTCAATATCGTACTCGCTCAGCTCGATCGCCCATTTTGCTAATCTTCCCGATTGGCTGGGACTATGCAAAATGGTGCGGAGAGGGAATGAGGTGGGCACGATGATGGTATGAGACTGGAAATATGGTCTTAACTTTCTTGCCGACATGACTACGGCCAAGGCCAATTTCTCCATCATCAAATACCGCGTCTCCGCGTCCAATAACGTTTTACTTACGTAAAAGATCGGTTTTTGTTCACCACGTTCTTCCCGAATAAGGACGCAACTTACGGCGGTTGCTGATACCGCGATGTAGAGGAATAATGGTTCTCCTTCTACGGGCTTCGCGAGTACTGGCGGGGTAGCTAGGTAATGTTTCAGCTGTTGGAAAGCTTTCTCGCATTCTTCTGACCATTCGAACTTTTTATTTCCCTTCAATGTTTCGTAGAAAGGTAGACATTTGTCTGTTGATCGCGAGATAAAACGGTTAAGTGCTGCGACCCTGCCAGTCAGTCTTTGTACTTCGCGTTTCGTCCTGGGAGAGACCATTTCTATCAGTGCCGTGATTTGTTTTGGGTTAGCCTCGATCCCGCGGTAGGTGACGAGGTACCCTAGAAATTCGCCGGACGCGACGGCAAACCGACACTTTTCCGGGTTCAACTTTATGTTATGAAGATTGAGCCTTTCGAAAAATTCTTGGAGGTATATGACGTGGTCTTGCTCTTCGAGGGATTTCACGAGCATATTGTCGATGTACACTTCCATTGTTTTTCTGAGTTGCTCGGAGAACATTCGATTGACAAGTCGTTGGTAAGTCGCACCGGCGTTCTTTAGACCGAAAGGCATCACTTTATAGCAATAGGTTCCCCGGTCGGCTATGAATGCGGTTTTCTAACGATCGTCAGGATTCATCATGATCTGATTGTATCCTGAGAAGGCGTCCATGAAGGATAAGAGTTTGTTTCCCGCGGTTGCCTCGACTAAACGATCAATATGCGGCAGCGGATAACTATCCTTTGGACATGATTTATTGAGATCGGTAAAATCGACGCAAACTCGCCACTTTCCGTTCTTTTTCTTTACGACAACGGGATTGGCGAGCCAGTCGGGATATCAAACTTCCGTGATCGATCCTACTTTGAGGAGTCTATCGACTTCGCTGTTGACCGCTTCGGCGCGTTCTGGCCCCAATTTTCGTCTTTTTTGTTTGACGGGTTTGGATGTTGGGTCAACGTTAAGTTCGTGGCATGTGATGTTTATATCGATCCCCGGCATATCTTCCGCAGTCCAAGCGAACGTGTTCAATTTTTGTTTCAGACATGTCAGGAGTTCGACTTTTAAGGTCTCACTCAGGTTCGCACCGATTTCGACGGAGCGTTCTGGAAAATTCTCGTCGATCCTACCAAAGCCTCGGCCGCTCGCAACTGCCAGAAGAGTTCCGTTTTATCTTGCTTGGGTCGTTGTCGAGGGACGTCAACTTCTTTTTCTTTTTGGAAGAGATATCGACCAGCAGATTTTTTCGTTTTAAATCCGCGGCATAGCAAACCTGCGAGGTTCTCCGATTTCCCCATATAGTCTCGATCCCGTACGGAGTTGGAAACTTAAGACACATATGGTACGTCGATGGAATCGCTTGCATCGAATTTAACCACGGTGTCCCTACGAATGTGTTGTACGACATAGGTCGGTCGACGACTTCGAAATCGATGTTTTTCACTATGCTCCCGGCGCGAACTGCCAAGTTGATCGTTCCGAGGGTCTGATTTCTCCCGAGAGTCCTACTAGCGGGCTTATGTTTTCCGCGATTTCAGACAGATCGATTTCCATTCTCTCGAGAGTATTTTTGAAGATGATATCAGCCAAGCTTCCGGTATAGACTAATATCCTCGCGACATCCATATTCTGGATCGTCAGCTCAATAACGAGAAGATCGTTGAGAGGTTTGATCGAATCGATCGTTGCTATTTTCTCGAACGAGATGACGTCGCCGTTCAGATTAGGCATGTTATTTTTCGTTCGTTTTAGCGATTATTGTGTAAGAGAATCTGACCCCCCCCCCCTCCTTCTAGCGCCAAACTGTGGGAACCGAAATCCACACTATCGATTTTCCGTCAAATATGGAAACTTAGGATGAAACCCTAATTTTCCCGAGGTCCTGGATCTCTGCGGAAATCACTAAAACAAACGAATTTAAAAGAATATGGATGAACAATGAAGAACAAAGAATAAAGAACTTGTATGAAAGCTTTTATTAAATAAAGAATCGACAACTGTTACAGGAAGAATTGAAGAACTTAGACGTCGAAACGTTCTAAGGATCTGGATTGCTATTCTAAACACTAAGTTCTAAAGTCCTAAGCTAACAGCCGTCTTTCTAGGTCTGATTTCGTCCCCCCTCTCTTTCATGTGCCTCAGGCTTATATACTCCTTTCCCAAGCGACTCAATCTTTCCATTTTTCCCGGATTCGAGTTTTTTGGGAACTTTCCATTTCTGTCGATCCTTCCTTTTCTTCCGCGGAAATCTTCTATTTATCTTCAAACTTGCCTTTTATCTTCCATCTGCGAGTAAACCGTCAAAACGTTATCGTATCTTCGGGTTTGATTTCGTTAATGTCGCGAAATGGGTTTTTATCGTGCTTTAGGACCTTTTGGGCCGTTTTACGATAAAAACCGTTTTACGACTTTATACGAGACCGTTTCCTGATCCGATGCCGTTTTTAACGATTTTCTCTACGTTTTTTATTAAAAACACTTTTTATGATCTTATCAAAAAATCTCGGATAAATCGTATAGTTTAGGCGATGTTCGGTGTCCTACTTAACCGTTACCGTTGTATATGATTTCTTCGAGTTCTTTTAGAGAAAGCCGAGTTTTACGGTTTTTATCGTAAAACTCGAACGATAAGTCGGTTCGAGACGAAACGAGAGACATTTCGGCCGTTGTTCAGAATGCGACCGTGTCGAAGGGCATAAGTTTTGAATTGGGGATGCGGGAGATCGAGGCTCAGAATGATTGGTTCAGCGTACGGAGAATCGAGTCGGTCCGGTCTAGCTGTCCGAGGAGCTTCTAGTTCGCCTGCTGACGAACTAAGCCAGCTCGGCTTAGTTCGCCAGCAGGCGAACTAGTCAGGGTATTCCTAGTTCGCCTGCTGGCGAACTAAGCCGGGCTGGCTTAGTTCGCCAGCAGGCGAACTAGCAGAGTGGCTCCTAGTAAGCCAGCAGGCGAACTAGTCGTGACTTATTCGCGTTTTGC
This sequence comes from Eruca vesicaria subsp. sativa, assembly GCA_932364175.1. Lineage (NCBI taxonomy): Eukaryota > Viridiplantae > Streptophyta > Magnoliopsida > Brassicales > Brassicaceae > Eruca > Eruca vesicaria. Next base: position 124,114 of record CAKOAT010111821.1, read on the forward strand.
GGCGGTTTCGGGTTTTTGCGGTTTTGTAAAACGATTCTCGAGTTTTATAAAATGGTTCTTCGAGTTTTTATAAAACGATGGTTGAGTTTTATAAAACGATCCTCGAGTTTTATAAAACGATTCTCGAGTTTTATAAAACGGTTCTCGAGTTTTATAAAACGGTTCTTCGAGTTTTATAAAATGATCGTCGAGTTTTATAAAACGGTTCTTCGAGTTTTATAAAATGATCGTCGAGTTTTATAAAACGATTCTCGAGTTTTATAAAACGATTCTCGAGTTTTATAAAACGATTCTCGAGTTTTATAAAACGATTCTCGAGTTTTAATAAAACGATTCTCGAGTTTTATAAAACGGTTCTCGAGTTTTATAAAACGGTTCTTCGAGTTTTATAAAACGATCAGAGTTTTATAAAACGGTTCTTCGAGTTTTATAAAACGATCATCGAGTTTTATAAAAAGATTCTCGAGTTTTATAAAACGATTCTCGAGTTTTATAAAACGATTCTCGAGTTTTAATAAAACGATTCTCGAGTTTTATAAAACGATTCTCGAGTTTTAATAAATGATTTTTGCGGAAAGTAATGATTCCATCTTTACAGAAGTTATCGTAGACGTTGATTTCGAGATTACGGTTTTTGACACCAACAATCTTCCTAAACATTAATTTGATATCCAAAATGTACATTCAGTCAGATTCCAAGCATTAATAAAGGCTTTACTTTCATCAAACTTGTCCATATATATGAAGGAGATACAGCGCCAGTAGACTTTAATATTGAACATGTGTGGTAATAACTCCCACAAAGAACTCGCAAGAAGAGAATCGGAGAACTAAAGTAGGCGCCACATTTTCTTAGCTAGGAGGGCTAGATTGAATTCATGGATCAAACGAAAGTCAATTCCGCATTTCTCCTTTGAACAACATAATTTCTCCCACCTTGCCCAATGTATTCCTCGGTTCGGTGGATTAGAACTCCACCAATAGCGTACTATGGCACTTGCTAATTTCTTGCATATTTCTAGAAGAAGTAGGGAACTTGACATAACATATGTCAGAAGCGCCACATCAACTATTTTTATAAGTATTTCATTTCCACCCTTAGACAACCATCTACCAAAACACCCATTTATCCTATGATCAAGCTTATCCTTTAGGAAAGAAAATAGCTTGCATTTAGATCCACTTATGTCCTCGGTATATGTTGGGGTCAAAATTGGTCACGACGGAATCAATGGCTAAAAATCCCAGAAAAACCCGTACAAGAAACTATAGACTTTCTACGGAGATACGAAGTTACGGAAAACTCTTATCAAAGTATGAAATCACCAAACAAGATCTCCTTGTTTGTTGGGGTCAAAAACCATAACCTCGAAATCAATGTCTACGATTACTTCTCCTTATATTCTCCGAAAGGATCTCGGGTCAAGAAAAGATCGAAACCAAACAACTGTCCATCTCGCCAACAGGGGAGCTGGCCTTGCCAAACCAGCCTTTGTAATCTCTTATAATGATCGCAACGCTCTTACGCGAATTCAAAATAAGATCTTCTTTCTTTATAAATTCGTTTTATTATGTTTTTCATATTTTCCGCATTTATTTGGTTACTTGTCGTTGGCTCCCGCAGAGATCCAAGTCCTCTGGAAAATTAGGATTTTCCTAAGTTTCCTTATTTTACGGAAATCGACAGTGTGAATTTCGGTTCCAACAGTTTGGCGCTAGAAGGAGGGGGGGGGACATATTGCTCTAACTCATAGCCGCAAAACGCTTGAACAAAACAATGTTGGATATATGAAAGACACGCAGCTTGAAAAAATGCTGGTAAAACAACTCCCGTAGCGACTACTTTTATAGCCAACGCTCACGCAAACCTTATAGTACTTAACAAAATCGAAAACCTAATCACGACATTTCGCCACGAGAGGAGCAACAAAACAAGCTCGCGATTTCTCTCTCTGATCACTAAGGGAAATGATAAAATCTATCAAACCCCGTAATGTTTCTCTTATTTTCGAGTTAGACAAATCTCATTACGTATGGGTTGACCAAAAGACGTTTTCCAAGAAATTTTCGGAAAAATAAAACTTGCACTCCCAAAAACCGCGAAATAAACCCTAGGTTAATCGTGGAATAAAACCCTAGGTTACTCCTGGAAAAACCCTAGGTTACTCGCGGAATAAATCCTAGGTTACTCGCGGAATAAACCCTAGGTTACTCGCGGAAAAACCCTAGGTTACTCGGGGAAAAAAGCCTAGGCTACTCGCGAAGTTGGACGATACTATCCGGCTCGAAAAGACGGTGAGTTGGCCAAGGAACTCAGCTCGCTATCTCGGCGAACTGGTCGGCTTTTCTCCACGCCCTCGAGGCACTGACTTTGCCCCGAGGGTCCTTACAATCCAGCTCGCCGGTTGGCGAGCTGGCCGAGCTCAACCAGCTCGCCTGTTGGCGAGCTGTACTGTTCAAACCAGCTCGCCAGTTAGCGAGCTGGGCGTGCCAAACCAGCTCGCCTCTTGGCCTGCTACATTTATAGTAATGTTTAGATTCTAATTTCTAATGATTTTAAAGGGATAGGTTAACTGTAGATTGTGTATTCTAAATAGTTTGCGGCGNGCTCGCCAGTTAGCGAGCTGGGCGTGCCAAACCAGCTCGCCTCTTGGCCTGCTACATTTATAGTAATGTTTAGATTCTAATTTCTAATGATTTTAAAGGGATAGGTTAACTGTAGATTGTGTATTCTAAATAGTTTGCGGCGAGCTGGCCGAGCTCAACCAGCTCGCCTGTTGGCGAGCTGTACTGTTCAAACCAGCTCACCAGTTTGCGAGCTTGGCGTGCCAAACCAGCTCGCCTCTTGGCCTGCTACATTTATAGTAATGTTTAGATTCTAATTTCTAATGATTTTTAAGGGATAGGTTAACTGTAGATTGTGTATTCTAAATAGTTTTAGATTACTATTATTTACAACATACATTCTGGATATAGTAGATTTTATGAAAATAGTAGATTTCTTTTCTACTTCATAGAACGCTAATTCTAATATTTGTAGAACAAAATATGTAGTTAAGATTTAAAAAGTTTTTAAACTAAAAGACACCAATAAGTTGATATATGTATTTTATCATTAGTTATTATTGTTGGTTTTTTTTTGTTAATAAAACTATTTATTTGATTAATTTCTGAAAATATTTAAGGACATTAGAGCCAAAAATAGTATAAAATACTATAAATTAGTCTAAAAAGACAATGTCTATATTGTTTTGGCCTAAAAAACACTTTTTTCTTATTTTGATCACAGATTTTATAGCCCAAAATATGTGTTGAATGATTTTACATGGCACAACTAATAAAAATATATAGGTAATTTATTCGTTGCTTTCCTGTAACTTTAGGAAAGAACTACAGCATGATTGGTAGAAAGTTTATCAGATCACCCCGGTTGAACATTCATCTCTTTGAACAAGAACACGTACTTTCTTCTTCGTATAGTCTTCTTCCTCTCTCCTGCAATATTCTTCTCTTTTCTTTTATTAAATTCAGCAAACCAAAAAAAAAAACTCTTCCATAAAACAGTTAAGGGGAAATTGTTTTTTAGGCAAAAAAATGATAACATTGTCCTTTAAGTTAATTTTTTTACCATTTTTTCTATAATACCTTTTACTAATTTCGAAAATAAATAATTTTAGAAACAAAAAAATAATAACTAGTTATTAAACACCAATATAAATCTAGTGGTATTTTTTTAAGTTCTAGAAATGTATAATTTTGTTTATAAATTATGTTCTACATAAAGTAAAAGGGGCTACATAAAGTAAAAGGGGCATTCTACAAAGTAAAAAAATAAGTCATTTTTTTCATTAAATCTACTATGTTTAGAATACAGATTCCACGCTTAAACTATCCTTCTAAAATTAGTAGAAAACGGATTCTACACATTACTATAAAATCTAAAATAAGTAGAAATCAGAATATACACATTGTTATATCTAAAACCTGTAAAACCTAATTTCAAACAATATTATTGTATTCTACATATAGTAGAATACACATTCTACATATAGTAGAATACATGTTCTATGGATAAGAATATTCCGTTCCGTAAATATATGAGAAGAAAATATTTGAAAATATTCAATTTCCATAAATAAAATCGATTTTTGGATTAAAAAATTAGAAAAAATCAATTTTTTTTAGAAAGTAAAAATAAAATTCGAGAACTCACGTCGGACGGATCGACCGGACGGATCGACTGACTGTTTCTGGATCGATCGATCCCGTCGGATAGAGCAGTTTCTTCTTCTCGTTTTTTTGTGATTTGAGGATTTTTATTTTTAATTTTTTTTACGATTTTTAATTGAATTTAAAGATATTGTTGCCATTTAAAAAATATTTAATCTAATGGAACATAAAATAATAGAGATTAGCCTAAAGGGATAATATTACCATTTTTTTAGTCTTAAAAACTATTTCCCCAACAGTTAATTAGAATGAAAAAACTCCTATTACAGTTCAACATTTACCCTCTTCGTGATGTTGATGATATTGCGGCATTAATGTTCTTTTAAAGACTCAACTACCAAAATCCAAAATAGCAGATTTGTGGCCAACAATAGTATCTAGCTGCTCGTTTGTCTCTTACGATTTTTCAAAAGACGTAGACGTTGTCTCCGATTAGTAAACAATGTTTAATTGCAGAATAACAGAAAAAATAATTAAGTTACCGGAAAAAAAGATTTACGTAGAATGAAACTACGAAATGATTTTTGTTTTGTACGATTAAATAAATTGGTGTAACAGCGCAATACAAAGTATAAATCTTATTGTTTATATACTATTTATTACAAAATATTAATCATTAATTTGGTTATTATCTAAACTATTATATAAGAAGTAAATTTGCTTAATTAAACAATTTCATATACAATTTAGTATTTAATAAAAACGAATTTATATTAATAATATTATATTTTAGAAAAAAATATATTGATTATTTTGTATTAAATTGCTACCTTAAAAATACATTTTTATATTATAAAATTCAAGTAAATTTACTGATTGATATATATCTCTTATATATTAATTGCGAAGCATTACAACATGATTTCGTAGCCATGTGTCATCATGAGCATGCTTCTCAAATTTATTAGAAAAAAATGTTAGTCCTTATAAACATATAATATATTTTTTATTAAACTAAGCATAAAATTATTATTAATAGTAATCATTATTTCCTTAAATAAAATTTACGGAATTACCTAATATGATTATAATATATATATATATAAATTAATGATTTAAATATGAAAGATTTGATAAAAAATTGTATAGCCCTAACTCTTTTTGTTAAATTTATATTGTGAAAATAAATTAAATAGTAAAATTAAATATATAACAAAAAATAGATTTTTTATATATGTTATATTTTGATTTTTAAAAACGACAATAACTTAATAAAAAATTTAAAAATTTCACATATAATATTTTTGATTGATAGTTTATTTTTATTGTTATAGCACGATACAAACAATTATATAATTAATGAGTAAGAAAAACATTAATAGATATTTGAATTAGATGTATATATATATACACATTTTTTTAGTGATGTTTAAATTAAACTAAATACAATTTGAATATACATAAATATTTAATTCCAAAACTGCATTGAACAAGTATTGAGAACTTAATACTTTAATGACAAACTTTGATTTTTTTTTTAAAACGTTGAAATTACTGTAAATATTAAATCTTTCACATTAAAAATGATGTTATCAATATTTTAAAGTTTTTATTATAAAATATACAAATGATCATAAAACCATGTAAGTGTGAAATTTTATTTATTAGATATCTAAATTAAAAGTATAATATATATATATATATATATATATGTATGTTAATATCATTTCTTAATTAGATTTGCTAATTATATAAAGTGATTTTAAATAAACAAATATGATTATTTTATTTAAGCGCTCGTTAAATTAATTATATATATATAATAGTTACAAGTTTTTTAATTATTCAATATATATTTATTATTTTATAATATATAAAAGAACACAAAATAAAGAATAAGATATAAGAAGTAAATTTGCTTTGTTGTCAACTTCTCCTTGATTTTAGGTAAATTTATTTATTTATCTTATTTAAATAATTTCATATACAATTTATTCTTTAACAAAAAAAGAATTTATATTAATAATACTATATTTTAGAAAATATGTTGATTATTTTGTATTAAATAGTTATCTTAAAAATATATTTTCTATTATAAAATTCAAGTGAATTTACTGATTGATTTGTAACTTCTCCATGATTTTTGTAATTTTGCATATTTGTTATATTTTAATAATTTTATGAATAATTTATCATATAATAAAACGAATTTTTATTAATACTATTCTTTTATCATAAAAATTAAAAATTAAGTTAAAATATTAATAGTTAAATATAAAGAAAGCAATGTTGATTTATTGGCTTCTCCATGATTTTATATTTTGATTATTTATCATATTTTAATAATTTCATATATAATGTATTAAATAATAAAACGAAAGTATACTAATAATACTAGATTTAAAAAAATAAGACAATGCTTATGTATTAGATTGTTATCTTGAACATATATTTTCTATTAGAAAATTTAAGTGAATTAACTGATTTGTAATTTCTCCGTGATTTAGATAATTCTGATTATTTGTCATATTTTTAATAATTTCATATAAAATTTATTATAAAATATAAACGAATTTCTATTAAAAACTATATTTTTAGAAAGTAAGATACTTCTTATGTATTATATTGTTATCTTGATAATATATATTTTATTATAGAAATAAAAAATTAAGATAGAATAATTAAAATAAATTAAAGCAACACATTTGTAATAATATATTTTAAAAATATTTTGTTATGTGAGTGTTGTCATTTATAATTAATTTTAAAACATAAATCATAACTTATTATATTGGTTTGAATTAATAAAATATGGACTAATAATAAATTGTATGAAAATTATGCCCGCATGTGCGGGCAAAACACCTAGTAAGCTATTAAAAAGTATTATGAAATCACACTAAATTTATTAAAACCACTTTAATTTTTAATAAATGTTATGATAGATTAATATTTATAATATTGAAAAACTAAGTTATACTGTAATTTTAATGCATAAATTTCATTATTTAAAATTATTAGTATTTATTTAAAAAGTTAAATTTATTATCTTATTAATAATATGAAAATGTTAATTTGTAAATAATCTACCAAATACTCCTTTTTGCTTGACGGAATTTCTTTGTATTTATCAGTGGAACGAAGATTAACATTTTTTGCGTTTTTATTCTATTCCGTATTTTTTTCTTCATTGATAAATATTTGTAGAATCATGTTTTAGATGCAATTTCATTACTCTGAAGGTTATTAATGAGTGTCACTGTTACAATATATATGAGCTATGTCAAACCATCGGTCACTTTCTGCATTAATAACAAATCATTACAACTCACGTATAATTCTTCTTATTATAAGTGTCACTTTAACTTTATTCACACAGATTAAAAATAATTAATTTTACATATTTTCTATATATAAAACACAATTACCTATACATCTAACCATATTTCAATCAATAGAAAAATAAACTACATAATAAAATTAATAAATTTTGCATTGAAACCGAAAATGACCCTTGTTTAGTAACAAAAAATTATATATTGTAACACTTAATATGAAACGGAGAGAGTACTATCTAACTATGTTAGTGGCATTGAGCCAGACCTCTGCCTTTTATTTTATGTTTTCCGGGTTAAGTTAGTTTAAGAAAAAAAAGTTGTAAACTCAAATCGAATTGTACATATTCTTTTTCTTTCACTTCATTCTTATCTAGTTTCATTCTTCGGTGACTCACATCTGCTCATTTTACTGCTGGCCGCCTCGTCGTTTCCTTTCTCATTTTTCATGTCCCTCTCTTCTTGTCCCTACTCTCTTCGGTGTACCCAATATGATATGGAGATATATGTGGACATCCCACAATTTTCACCATTGCTGAGATCTATTATTTTGGTCATCCTTAAGGCTGCTAGAGTAGCGGCAAGGTCACCACCTGAGCAGTGGAGCCAATGTGCTAGGAGGAGTTGCTTCGTGTAGGGTTACTAGATCTGGATCAGATCTAGTGGATTTAGGGACTTTGTGTGGTTTGGGGCTTCACCGGAGGTGTAAGGACTTTCACAGATTAAACCTTTTCTCATCTCTCTTCATCTTCCTTCTCTGTTGCTTTCTTCTATTTTTTTGTGTTGTAGACCCTCTTTTTATAGTATGAGGCAGTCACTAGATTTTCTGATCACTCAGGTTTTATTCCAATAAACTAATAGTAAATGCACAAATAAAGTACACGATTGTAGTATGGGATCTCTACCATAAGGACAAGATACATACTTCAATTCTCAGTTCAAATTAGGAAACAAGACATAATAATAATGTTCTCGAAAGCAACTAAATAATGAGTAAATTAAAATGATTATACTATGAAAGAAAAACGCCAGGAATTAGGGATTTGAAGGAAATCAGATCATGAATCACACATTTTTTCAGAGAATTAATGAAGAACCTTTCTTGAACTTATAACATAATTTTACAGTCTTACCAATGTTGTGGCTCAAACATGCATTTAGTTATGATAAGTTCACAAAGCGCTTTAGCAACAACTTCCGGTTAAGGACATTTTGTTCACAATAAATTTGGTTCAGGCAATTAGCAATTTCTAATCAATATAAGATCAATGAACTAAATGGTCAATCAAGTTCAAGCCTACAGAATAATACAAGTGAAGAACTCTAATGAAAATTTCTAATCTATCAATGCTAAACAATAAGTCTTTCCACTGAACCTTAAAATTTAACATTAAAGCTACTTAGACATGAAACCGAAACACAAATCAATGAAGAAGACATAACTAGATTCAAAAGAGAAGAAAATTGGGTGCAAAAAGAATCTCACATCTCTAAATAGCTCTAAAACCTAAAAGTATGATATAAAATAAAGTTTTGCATAAAATATGGCTCAAAACAGTATATATATGACAAAACGTTTTATGGTGGAATTTTAGGCAAAAACAAACATGATTTTGTTTTTCTTGTCTTTAACCGTTAGACAGACCAGTCTTCAGTAAAACAAATATAACTTTTAATCTAACCGATGGATCAACCTCAAACCGACTGCATTAGAAAGATAATTCAATTATCAATCGTGTTTAAAATGTGGGCTTCACCAATCCGTGGCAAATCCTCCATCCACTCCCAAACATTTAATGCATCTGCAGAGTTTTATAAATCTTCAATTTCCTTTCCTCCTTTTAAAAGCCATCTATTCGTACATCCATTCACCATATTCATTATTTTTTTCTTGAGAAATTCAAAGAGTTAACATTTGGTTCTGCTAATGTGTTTTGGAATTCCGAAGTATGTTGTCTTTCCTCCTTCATTATGGATTATTCCAAGTGTATTTTTAATATGCTCTCTAACATCTGATGCTTATCTATATTTCCTGAATATTTTCATTTCTTAAAAAAAAATGAAATGAGACATGCAAAAAAATAAGGAGAAAATAAACATAATTAAAAGTATAAAGAATAACTTATCAAAAATTTGTATTATATGCACTAATAAGTAAATAGAAGATGATTATATTGTGTATTTGTGTTTTTTGTTTGTATATTTAGCCTAATTTCCCTAGATTTTATAGATGTTAATGATTTGCATTCAAAAATGTCAAAGAAAAAACAACTTCCGAGGATAAGAAATGAATAGGGCCTAAACGAAATCCGTTTATGGCCTCACTAAAAATGAAAAGAGGAGGGAAACGATGGATAAGTAATTATGGGCCTATAAAACGAAACAAACGCGTATATAACTAACAGTTGGCCTCATTGGTCAGCCCAAAATAAAGAGATGTCGATTTCTCTTTCGTTCACCCCTTCTCTCAGCCTCCCTCAACCACCAAGCCTTAGCCGTAACGCCACCGTTCCTAGAAGATGGTTGTCTTCCATCCGATGCGGCCCACGCGACAACCGTGGACCTCTTCTCAAAGGTCGGATCCTGAGCTCTGAAGCCATCCAATCGATCCAGTCCCTCAAGCGAGCACATCGCACCGGCTCCATCTCCCTTAGCCTCCCTCCTCTCCGCCGTCTCCTGAAAGCTGACCTCCTTTCCGTCATCCGTGAGCTTCTCAGGCAAGACCACTGCTCCCTCGCTGTCCACGCTCTCTCCACCCTCCGTTCCGAGTATCCTCCTCTGGACCTCACTCTCTACGCCGACGTCGTCAACGCCCTCGCTAGAAACGGAGAGAGGGAGGAGATAGACAGGCTCATCGGCGAAATTGAGGGGATTGAGGGAGGTTACGAGAACGACAAGGCTTTGGCGAAGCTGATAAGGGCGGTGATGGGAGCGGAGAGGAGGGGGGCGGCGGTGAGGATATACGCGATGATGAGAGAGGGAGGGTGGGGGTCGGAGTCGTGGGAAGCTGACGAGTATGTTGCTGAGGTTTTGAGTAAGGGACTGAGGAGGCTAGGGGAGGAAGAACTTGCTGCTGAGGTGGCATCCACTCAAAGGTATTTTTCTATTCCTTCATTGCTTAACTGTTAAAACCCAAATTGGCATTGTGACACTAAAGGTTAGAGTTTTGGGTTCTTTTTGAAATGGAACAGAGTAAGGATACGTACATGAGGGACTGTCTTCAACTTCTTCTTCTTCTAGTGGGGCTTTGTTACCACTAATTTCACCTAGCTGCCTCCCAAAGTGTTGATAAATTCTGGCTAATTCCTCTGTATGTTTCCATGTTTCTTCCACCAATTTCTCCTCGGTTAAGTTATTTCTATTTGTTAATAATGTAGCAGAGTCTTGGGTTAAAGACCTTTTGTTTTCTTGTGTCATTACTATGTTTAAGCAATTGAATCGTTTTGTCGACCCAAATATATGTAGTGGATTTTTGGGCTAAGTTTGCAAGCATACCCTATAGGAAATACCCAAGTGAATATACAATAATGATAATAATTTTGGATTTGGACTTTCTCTTAATAAATACTCTTTGAAAACTTTAATATTTAGTTTATTATAAATTAGATATGGATCTGTGAGTTGCACGGGTTTTGATTAATGTTTTAATTTAATAAAAACTTAAAAATGAAAATTTTTTTTATTGAAATCATTGTATATGGTGTGGAATTCATTTTAGGACCAAAATTTGTTTGTTCACTTAAGTTTTGGTTAGACTTCTATTTCAATAATCATGGCACACATACATAGGGCTGGAAAAATAAAGTGAGATCGAAAAGTTCAAATTAAACCAAATCTAAAAGAATGTAAATTAGAGAGAAATACGAAGAATTTGAAAGGTGAATCAAGCCAACCGAGTATATAATATTGGCATACACTTTATTAAACTCTTAATTTTGTATTTATTAACTTGCTTTGTTATTCTTCTTATAATTTGAAATATTAATTGTAATTTAGTAATGCTTGTGTTGTCATTGTAAGGTCTCAGATTTTTTGAACATTTATCATTTATATAATTTGGTTTGCTTGGTTTATTTTTATTTAAAATATCTCCAATCAAGCTGTAATGTTTTCATAAAATAGATATACTATTATGTAGGTGAATTGTTCCAGTGTATTCATCTGTTATATAATTTCACTATTTTTAGAGAAAAATGTAATGGAATGATTTTTTTTCATCTCTATATTTAAAAACTAAAATAACACATCTCTATATTTTTCTCTAAATACAGAGGAACTCTACTACATAATCATACATTAAAGTAAATCCACTTCTGTAATATAATTTCTCTATTTTAGAACAAAATTTATCCTGCTTTGATTCTTGTAGTCACAAAAATATATGTGCTTCGTAAAAATCTGTTTATGAATCTTGATTGTGTGAATAATTAGTACATGTTCTAATAGACATGAAGAAACAAACAATCATTAAGAAGATTTTTAAAAAAATTCATTTCAAATATATGATATTCAGTATCAGGTATATAATTTAAACTCTTGTTTCTCCCTGTTAATTGCCGCATTGCTAGACGAAATCCGACGCCAATTTCAAGTCTTTTCTTACTTTGAATCTTCAGCTATGGTAACAAAACTTTCCAGAAAAGAAATATGCATATAATCTTAAGTTATAATTTTCTACATGAAACAAATTAATTTCATAATTTATGCATAAAACCCTTTTAATAAAATAAGAAAAGAAACTAAATATTTATCTTTACGTCAATTAAGAGAAAATTCATTCCTATTTGTTCTTTATTATTTTTTCAAATTACTTACTTCTCACTTTTTGGTAACAATTGTTGGGGTCAAAATCGGTACGACGGAATCAATAGCCAAAACTCCCCGCAAAAATACAAAAGGAATAGTTTTATAAAACTCGAGAAGTCGTTTTATAAAACTCGAAGTCATTTATAAAACTCGCAGATCGTTTTATAAAACTCGAGAAGCCGTTTTATAAAACTCGAAGATCGTTTTATAAAACTCGAAGATCGTTTTATTAAACTCAAAAAGCCGTTTTATAAAACTCGAAGATCGTTTTATAAAACTCGAAAAGCCGTTTTATAAAACTCGAAGATCGTTTTATAAAACTCGAAGATCGTTTTGTAAAACTCGAGAAGCCGTTTTATAAAACTCGAAGATCCTTTTATAAAACTCGAAGATCGTTTTATAAAACTCGAAAAGCCGTTTTATAAAACTCGAAGATCGTTTTATAAAACTCAAAGATCGTTTTATAAAACTCAACGATCATTTTATAAAACTCGAAAAGCCCGTTTTATAAAACTCGAAGATCGTTTTATAAAACTCGAAGATCGTTTTATAAAAAACTCGAAAAGCCGTTTTATAAAACTCGAAGATCGTTTTATAAAACTCGAAGATCGTTTTATAAAAATCGAAAAGTCGTTTTATAAAACTCGAAGATCGTTTTATAAAACTCGAAAAGCCGTTTTATAAAACTCGAGAAATCGTTTTACAAAACCGCAAAAACCGAAACAGCCACGAAGCGCGAACTAGAGGCTCACCAACTAGTTCGCTTGCTGGCGAACTAGACGGTCCCGGACTAGTTCGCCTGCTGGCGAACTAAGCCAACCCGGCTTAGTTCGCCAGCAGGCGAACTAGGACCTCCTCGGCTAGTTCGCCTGCTGGCAAACTAAGCCGGCCCGGCTTAGTTCGCCAGCAGGCGAACTAGAGATCTCCCTGATCTCCCGCGGCCCCGATTCGAACCTTACGTCCTTCGACACAGTCACATTCTGAACCACGGCCAAAATGTCTCTCGTTTCGTCTCGATCCGACTTATCGTTTGAATTCTACGATAAAAACCGTAAGACTCCGTTTTCCCGAAAAGAACTCGAAGAAATCGTATAAAACGGTAACGGTCGAGTAAAACACCAAACATCGCCTAAACTATACGATTTATTTGAGATTTTTCGTTAAGATTATAAAAAACGGTCGAGAAAATCGTTGAAAACGGCACCGGATCAGGAAACGGTCTCGTATAAAGCCGTAAAACGGTTTTTATCGTAAAACGGCCCAAAAGGTCCTAAACACGATAAAAACCCATCTCGCGACATTAACGAAATCAAACCCGAAGATACGATAATGCTTTGACGGTTTACTCGCAGACGGAAGATAAAAGGCAAGTTTGAAGATAAATAGAAGATTTCCGCGGAAGAAAAGGAAGGATCGACAGATATGGAAAGTTCCTGATATATTCGGTTTCGGGTGAAATGGAAAGACTAAAACCGCCTAAGGAGAAGTATATAAGGAGGAGGCATAGGGCAGAAGCACATACACGATTTTCAGAGCTCTCACCACCAAAATTAGCATTTAGGAATATTTTCGTTTTCTGTTAGCGAGCTGCGTCTCAATTAGGGTTTTTCGTTCTTAAGTTTTCGGCTACTCTTTTTGTACCAGTTCTTACGCAGATTCGGAATAAGAACCTCTTTGCTCTCAATTTCGTTTATTCTTTTAAAAATTCTAAGTTTATCGTTTTCTTAATCTTCGTTATGCGGTTCTGCAGATAGCCGGTTCCTCTGGAAACTTAGGGTTTTCCCAAAGTTTCCTTTTTACGATTTATTGACAGTAGGTGGATTTCGGTTCCCACAGTTTGGCGCTAGAAGGAGGGGGGGTCGGATCTATCTTACACCGAAGCCGCAACATGTCCAACGAAGAAACGATGACTGGTGACAACCAAACTCGCAACGAACGCGATAACGTTGAAATAACACCACCACAAGGTGCGTCCGCGGCCAACACTACAAACGCTAACGCCGAGGCCATCAAAAAGATGCTTTCCGAGTTTAAGAAAAAATCGGAAGAGCAGGAAAAGCTCATTGGTTCGCTCGCGAAACGGGTAGAAACTCTAACCGCGAAAACCCGAGCAATTCGCCCCCGCGGAACTACTAAGATCCGCGGAAGGAGGCTCGACTTTGGCGCTCCTACGGATCGTCCCAGAACCGAGCAGGGTAACTTACCGGAAAAGGATTCCGGAAAAGACAATCCTGACGCGACGCTGAACGAATCGGAGAAACCTCCTACTCACGAACAGGAAACCGAGGGCGACGGCATCGAAAGGGTTAACCTGGAGACAAGCGACCATGCCGATTCGTCGGACGAAGACGCTAACGTCCATCCTAGGAGAAGAAAGACTCGAAGTCCGCTGCCGGAGTCTTCTCCCGAACGTTCTTTTACTGGAGACGTGGGGGAACTCGACTTCGTGCGATACGCAAAAACCACCGAGGAGTGATCTCCCGTCACTCGTGGAAAACGCCGACAAGGTCGGAAAACTGCTGGCGGTCTGACCGAGATTCGCGATCTCCGCGAATATATCACCAAAACGGCCGCAGCGGTAAAAGCGGTAAAATCTCAGATTCACCACGCTACCAGCGCCGCACCTGAAATCGATCGACTACTGTACAAATCTCGGAAGACGCCCTTCACGGCTCGCATCACCGAGATCAAACTGCCTGATTCCAGAAAACTTAAGGTGCCGACTTACGACGGGACATCCGATCCCAAAGCGCACCTACAAGCATTCCAGATCACCATGGGACGAGCCAAGCTCAAGGACCACGAAAAAGACGCAGGCTACTGCCGCCTCTTCGTCGAAAACCTAGAAGGAGCAGCGCTCGAATGGTTCGCCAAACTTAGGCGAAATTCGATCGGAAGTTTCCGTCGACTGGCTTCGGAATTCCTGAAGCAGTACTCGATGTTCATTAACCCGGAAACCTCCGATGCCGACCTCTAGAGCTTGGTGCAGAAGGAGGACGAATCTCTCCGAGATTTCATGAGTAGGTTCAAACTCGTCATGGCTAGGATTAGCGGGATTAGCGACAAAGCCGCCATCGACGCGTTAAGGAAATCGCTCTGGTATAAATTGAAATTCCGCAAGTGGATAACTCTCGAGAAACCGCGGACGATCCAGGATGCGCTCCATAAGGCCACTGACTTCATAACCATCGAAGAAGAGACTAAAATCCTGTGTGAGAAGCATAAGCCGACGAAAATATCCGCGAAGGATAAGGCGTCCGAGCAGAAGCCAAAAAAGAGGAATTCTCGTAACGAAAAATTCGTCCATCACGAGGGACATGATCTCCAAGGGGCGCATAACTACGCCATCAACTCCGGTTCGGAGCAAGGGCGAACTACGGGTAATACGTGGACGAGAAATTCGAATTACGACGAGAATTCCTTCTGCGGCCTCCACCACACTCGCGGGCATTCCACCGTGAACTACAAAGTTCTCGGCGCCAGACTTGCCGCAAAATTGGTCGCGGGAGAACTTTCCGAGATATCCAGTGTCAAGGATCTCATCCGCGATTCGGATCGCCTTCCGAAGAATGACAGGAACGCGCAAACGGAAACTCCGCCTCAGGGAAACCAGTCAGGCGAAAAACGCGGACGAAGACAAGACGAGAAGGGTAACGACGCTAACCGTCGAAAAATCAACATGATTATCGACGAATCGCAATACTACAACGACACCGTCTCGTCTATCAAATCCTACCAACGCAAAGCCGAAACCGGCTCGAGTTGGAAGGTACCGACGGATGACTCTCCGAAAGGAGTAATCTCATTCGACGACGCTGAAACCGGCGGAATCGACCAACCTCACGCCGATCCTCTTGTCATCGACTTAGTGATAAGCGATTTAGAAGTTGCTCGGATTTTGGTCGATACCGGAAGTACTGTCAATGTGATCTTCCTCAACACGCTGGCACGCATGGGAATCAATCTCTCGGAAGTCGAGCCAATTCCAAAACCGTTGACTAGTTTCTCCGGCGAGATGTCAATGACCCTGGGATCAATCCGACTACCAATCGCCGCAAAAGAAGTGACGAAAATCGTTAACTTCGCGGTAGTCGATTTCCCGGCTATCTACAACGTGATTATGGGCACGCTTTGGATAAACTCCATGAAGGCGGTTCTGTCGACATATCACTTAGGCATCAAATTCCCAACACCTACGGGAGTCGCAGCAATTTGGGGATGCCAAAGACAATCATGATCCTGCTTCCTGGCCGAACATAAGCTGAGGCAATTGGCGGTAGCAATCGTAAAACCAAAACGGGCAAAGGTCACGCCACCGCCCGCAGAAGACGACCCAAAGCAAGCAATGGTCGAGAAACCAGAAGTTTCCGCACCCATCGCTTCCACTCGGCCGGAGGAGACAATCCCGGACAAAGACATCGATCCTGCAACTGAAGCGATCGAGAAGTCTGCGACAGCCGAGTAAGCACACTCGCGCAAACAATCAGAACTACGAGATGGCTTGATTTCCGAAAGGAATACGTAGGCAGCTCGCCTAAAGACGAGTTCAGCTATCCCCCTTCCAAAACGGGGGGGGGGGGGGGAGTGGGTGAGTATACGAGTATTCGTATACTCCCAAATTTTTTTAAAAAATTTTCGCTTTGTAATCGAATTTTTTTTGAAATTTTTAATAAAGACAAAGTTAGAATATCTCTGCTACTATCAAAAACGCAAATCCGGAAAATCGCTTCCGCAGTAACAACTATTTAATCGTTCTTCTAAAACTTGCGAGACGTCGCCTAAACTCTCAAAGAAAAATATTTCCCCAAGTCCGTCCGCGACTTTAAAAACACGAACGCTCGGCGATTGGCCCCGTCGAGCACGCTAGCCTTCCTAAACAAACGCATCAACCTATCGGTCCGCATACATCCGACTAGGATAAAATAGCGCTCTATAAAAGAAATCCAATTTTTTGGTCAGCACTTCCGGGCAACTTAGAAATTGTTCCCGGTGAGAAGCTCGATTCCAACCATACGAATCGTATAAGCCGAGAACCTATCGCGGATTCTAAGTCGGTATGGAGTCAGGTTAAAATCGCAACGGGCAAAACGAAAGCCGACTAGTCATCGCACAGCCCCAATCCGAAATAAACCTAGGTCTTGCCCTAAACCCAGCACACTGGTCGCTAACGTCTCAAGGCATGAATCGAGATCCTAAAGGCATGTCTCTTCGCCCAGATCTAAACACTCGCGAAAATCGAAATCTCCTGTGTTAACGAATCGCACGATTTACACCAAAGAGTTAGATACGAGATGACAACTCGTATTCTTCCCTCTACATCTAACACGAAACACGAATTTCATACTTCGAAAATATTTTCTTATTAGAAAACATTCAAGTACATACCGCCCAGCGGTAGGGATTCAAAGCCACCAACGGCCAGTCCCGGAAAAACAACAACAAAATCGAAAAACTAATAACATCACACGTTGAAGTCATCAAACACAGACTGATCGACTTCACCATCCACGTCCGATATCCCAGGTCCAACTTCGACTGAATCCGGCGACACCACAATGGGACTCCACTGATCCCACATATGCTTCCCGGGATTGACGAACTCGTTCTTCTTCTTCTCTCTCTTAGCCAGACGCGCTGTCTGCTTCGCAACCTCAACCTCATACGAATAGTCTGACTTTTGGGTGAGATGCAAACCCCCGGCTACGCCCGGACACTCGCGGAAATCGCCATTCGCCCTTTGCGCATCTTCAAATTCCGCATATTGATGTACGAACCGCTCACGGCGAGCCATGAATTCCGTAGAAACCTCTCTCTTTCCCGCTCTACGAGCACGGCGAACCATCACCTCGGAAAGTTCTAAGCTTCGACGAGATTCCGCTTCGTACTCCTCTCTCACACGAGTAGCTTCCCTTACGGCTAAATCCTGGGCGCGAGAGAAACTGGCATCGATCTCCTCTCTGATACGAACAGCCTCTGCCCCCGCCGCTGCAGCCCTAGATTCGGCTCTGCGAAGCTCCGCGCTGTTCGCACTCACCGCTTCGCTCATAACACGAAGACCCTGTAAAACGGAAAAATCATCCTATATAAAAGAAAATATAATAAAAACGTAGTAACCAAAGAATAGAAGAACCTTGTTGAAAAGCCTCGATGCCTTCGCAAACGGCGTGTCGGCCGGGCCTCGGGGTGGCGTCTCGGTCGGGTCAAATTTAGAGGCCGAAAAATCAATAAGATCCTCGATATTGATTTCGCCATCAAACGCTTGATCACGACCAATCGGAACTTCTCTGTCATGCGGAGATCTAGATCTCTCCCTCTCCTCCGCATCATCATCCGCCTCGAACTCAGTATGGCTGTCGCGAGAAAATTCGGATAGATAATAGGCAACGGCGCGACGAACCCTTTTCGGAGAAAAGTATTCCCAATGAAGCCGGCCGCCACGAAGAAGATTCATGACCTCAGGGAAATCCTCGAGCATCGGCCTGTGGAGGGTAGGCACTGCGAGACAAGCGAAAAAAGTTAAAACCTATGCACATACGGATATGGAGATCATATCAATAGAATACCAGTGGTCGCCCACGCGGTCCTGAACAAGGGAATGCAGCCCTCTTCCACGGACGCGCTGTCGATTTTGACGTAGAAGAATCGCTCAATCCAACCATGCTCATTCGAGGCAAGTCCGCCAACGACCGTCATGTCACGCCGAGGAGCTAAATAAAAGCTGTCATCTCTTCCCTTGAATGTCAACATAGCCAAAAGGTAGTCCGCATTAAGGGACATCCCGCGCTCATAGCCTAACACCAAAATCCCGACAAGGTGTTGTAACCCGCCGGGACGTAGTTGGCCGAACGGTACACCAAACCTATCCAAGAACTCGATAATGGCTCGAGGAATAGGGAACCATAGCTGACAGTTCAACAGAAAGGCTTCGTAGCATGAAAAATAACCCGGGGGCGGATTCTCGACATCTTGGCCTGGGACGGGAAGGCAAAACTGAACTGACTCAGGAATTTCACGGAGATTCCTCATATCTCTGAGGGAACTGGCAGTGATCGCACTAGGACCAGCTGCCCTCCTCCGAGGTTTATCCTTCTTCGGAACCCAAAAGCTCGAAGGCGGCACCTTCACGGCCTTCAAGGCTATACAATATTCTGAAAACTCCTCCTCGGTCGAGAAAGAACGTTGAAAGATCGGGCTGGGAATAGGACAATCGCCCGAAGTATCAAGGTCACTCGGATCAAAGATAGACGCATGAGCATGATCTGAAACTCTCGACTCGGAAGACATATAGAACGAGAAGGGATCCAAAGGAAGAAATAGAGAGAGAAATTCTTGTGACTTAAACAAGTTATGGAAAATGAGTGAATAACTTGAGAGACTCATTCCATATACTTATAGGGAAAATTTTTACTATTTACCCTTCGACTTTTGGCCATTAAAGTTCCGCCTAATTCTACCAAACTCGCCAAACGAGCTCAATCCACTCGCAAGAACCACACGATTCTTACGAGCTGGGGGGGCTAACTGTTGGGGTCAAAATCGGTACGACGGAATCGATAGCCAAAATTCCCCGCAAAAATACAAAAGGAATAGTTTTATAAAACCCGAGAAGTCGTTTTATAAAACTCGAAGTCATTTATAAAACTCGCAGATCGTTTTATAAGACTCGAGAAGCCGTTTTATAAAACTCGGAGAATGTTTTATAAAACTCGAAGATCGTTTTATAAAACTCGAAAAGCCGTTTTATAAAACTCGAAGATCGTTTTATAAAACTCAAAGATCGTTTTATAAAACTCGAAAAGCCGTTTTATAAAACTCGAAGATCGTTTTATAAAACTCCAAGATCGCTTTGTAAAACTCGAGAAGCCGTTTTATAAAACTCGAAGATCGTTTTATAAAACTCGAAGATCGTTTTATAAAACTCGAAAAGCCGTTTTATAAAACTCGAAGATCGTTTTATAAAACTCAAAGATCGTTTTATAAAACTCGAAAAGCCATTTTATAAAACTCGAAGATTGCCTGCTGGCGAACTAAGCCAAGCTGGCTTAGTTTGCCAGCAGGCGAACTAGACGGTCCCGGACTAGTTCGCCTGCTGGCGAACTAAGCCAGCCGAACTAGGCACTCCACAGCTAGTTCGCCTGCTGCCGAACTAAGCCAGCCCGGCTTAGTTCGCCAGCAGGCGAACTAGGACCTCCTCGGCTAGTTCGCCAGCAGGCGAACTAGAGATCTCCCTGATCTCCCGCGGCCCCGATTCAAACCTTACGTCCTTCGAGACGGTCACATTCTGAACCACGGCCAAAATGTCTCTTGTTTCGTCTCGATCCGACTTATCGTTTGAATTCTACGATAAAAACCGTAAAACTCCGTTTTCTCGAAAAGAACTCGAAGAAATCGTATAAAACGGTAACGGTCGAGAACACCGAACATCGCCTAAACTATACAATTTATCTGAGAATTTTTGGTAAGATTATAAAAAACGCGTTTTTAATAAAAAACGGTCGAGAAAATCGTTGAAAACGGCATCGGATCAGGAAACGGTCTCGTATAAAGCCGTAAAACGGTTTTTATCGTAAAACGGCCCGAAAGGTCCTAAAACACGATAAAAACCCATCTCGCGACATTAACGAAATCAAACCCGAAGATACGATAATGCTTTGACGGTTTACTCGCAGACGGAAGATAAAAGGCAAGTTTGAAGATAAATAGAAGATTTTCGCGGAAGAAAAGGAAGGATCGACAGATATGGAAAGTTCCCAATATATTCGGTTTCAGGCGAAATGGAAAGACTAAAACCGCCTAAGGAGGAGTATATAAGGAGGAGGCATAGGGCAGAAGCACAAACACGATTTTCAGAGCTCTCACCACCAAAATTAGCATTTAGGAATATTTCCGTTTTCTGTTAGCGAGCTGCGTCTCAATTAGGGTTTTTCGTTCTTAAGTTTTCGGCTACTCTTTTTGTACCAGTTCTTACGCAGATTCGGAATAAGAACCTCTTTGCTCTCAATTTCGTTTATTCTTTTTAAAATTCTAAGTTTATTGTTTTCTTAATCTTCGTTGTGCGGTTCTGAAGATAGCCGGTTCCTCTGGAAACTTAGGGTTTTCCCAAAGTTTTGTTTTTTACGATTTATTGACAGTAGGTGGATTTCGGTTCCCACAACAATAAATAATTTTCCAAACTCATTATATTTTGATGATATATTTCTATTATAACAACTTAACTAAAAATGAATTATAAAAGCATAGTAAAAACAAACAAAAATGTAATAAGACGATGCATGGAACTTGATTTTTTTAACCAAACACATATAAAGATCAGTTATGACTATAATATATTGATATTTTAAACGACCGAACACTAAAAATTATATCAAATAGGTATTTGATTTTCGTATGACCAAACACATAAAAACTAAAATTGACAACATCCTAATTTTCTTATGATTATACATAAAAATGTGAAACAGTAAAACACTACAAAAATACAAAATAAAAATAATAGTAGTGGGACAAAATATTGAGTTATATTAAGCTACCTTATATTCATTCAAAACAAATAGTCTGTTTTAACAAAAGGGATAGAACTACAAATGAAAAAGAAAGACATTTATGTATATCAAAATAGACTATAAACCATTTTTATATTATAAATTTTAAACAATTACATGAATCTAAGTAATTTAATTTTTTTCTAAAAAATTTCTTGTTTCTTCTTACTTTTATTTTTTGTTCTTTGCTTTTGTTGTTTTCACAGTTTTATCCATAGAAATTGACTAAACAAAAAAAAAAAAAAATTCAAGTATTTAAGTTAAAAATATAATAAATCTACCTAACATAAATATAGTATATTTACCTTTATATGTTTATGAATCTTTACAACCACGGTACGTGTCAAAAACGCTGCGTTTTCGAATAAGGCGATTTTGGCGAAAAAGGGCAATTCTCGTTTTCTCGTTTCCTTGCCGTTTCGATGGCAACAGAAGCGGCTCCGGTGGAGGTTCCGAAGGATAATCCACCTCCGATTGATCGTCCAAAGGGTCCTTGGGTTACTGTAGCGAAGGGGAAGCAAGTTATGAAGAAGTACGATTTTGTGGTTTCGGAATCAGAGGGTAAGAAAACGGTAGAGGTTCCATCGGAGATCATCGAGAAGGCAAATCCATTGTGGGATGGCTTTGTTATAGCGAGATTTCTGGAGACGGCGCCTCATATAGCAAAGGTACACATGATTGTTAACAAGATTTGGGCGTATGGTGAGACTAATCAAAGATTGGATGTGTATGTGATGGATGAGCACACGATGCGAATCAGGATTCCAAATGAGAAAATTCGAAGGAAGGTTGTGGGACGAGGTGTGTGGAATGTTTCGGGAGTTCCGATGGTTGTTTCTCACTGGGCGCCGGAAGAGGATAAATCTAAAGCGTGGCTTACTCCTCTCTGGGTACATGTGTCAAATGTTCCATTAAGCATGTATTCTTGGGAAGGATTAAGCTTCATCACGAGTGCTACGGGAGTTCCTGATCACTTACACCTGGAGACTTTAGCTTGCTCAAACATGGAGACTGCAAAAGTGTTTGTTATGGCCGATTTGTCTAAAGAGCTTCCAGAAAAGATTAACTATGTCTTTCAAGGAGTTGATACTACAATTCACTTTAGTTATCCAGGGCTTCCTCCAAAATGTATCAAGTGTGGAAGATGGGGTCACTTTGATACATTTTGCAAAGCTAAAAAGTTGGATGATACTATTGGGAAGGAAAATTTGGAGTTAGTGAGTGAATCCTCAAAGATGTTAGAGACTAAAGAGAACGCTGAAGTTGTGGAAGGAGGAGAGAAAGGTTTTCCAAGTAGTGGAAAAAGGTTGTAGAGGAAACTATTGTTGAGAGTATTAATTTGGAAAAGGTTGAGGGTAATCCTTGGCAGGAGGTCTCGACAGAAAAAGCTAGTAGAAGCCCTAAAGCCCAACCAAGTCAGGAGATAATAGCTACTCCCTCTAGATTTGCTGCCTTAAGTTCTACGGATGAATTAGGGAATGAGATTGATAAGGATGAGATGGGTAAGGATGAGATAGAAGTAACAGAGGAGGATGATGTTGAAACTGCTGAAGATTTGTATCAAAGTCAGATTGAAGAAAGTGTTGGTGAGAAAATCAAAGAGACTGAGAGGAGTAGGCCGCGGCAAAACCTTCCTAGACAATCTAAAACAAATCATCGAGTAGTTATGGGAAGGGGTACTGCAAAAAATCTCTAATGGTAGGGTTTTTTTGGAATATCAGAGGTTTTAACCAAACAACTAAACATGATGTGGTTCAGAGGTGGGTGAGGAATAATAACTTTCTTTTTGGTTGCTTGATTGAAACAAGGGTGAAGGAAAATAAAGCTTTGAAGATTGTTTCTAGTGTTTTTCAGGATTGGGAATTTATGGCGAATTATGAATACACTAGGCTGGGGAGACTTTGGGTTATTTGGAAACATTCAGTTCGTTTAACTCCGGTTTACAAGAGTGAACAATTAATCACTTGTTCTATTTTATTGCCGGGAGAGACTGAGGAGTTTTTATGTTCTTTTGTATATGCTCTGAACACGGTAGAAGAGAGGAGAAGCTTATGGGAGGAAGTAAAGTGTCATTATGAAGCTCCGATGTTTAGGAAAAAAAGATGGATGATTATGGGAGACTATAATGAGATTTTGGAAGATCATGAGCATTCGGGATTTGACAGGTTACAAAGACAACCAGTAGGTATGAGAGAGTTCCAGGATGTTGCTAATTTCTGTAAGTTGACAGATATGGGATTTCACGGTCCTTTACTGACTTGGTGTAACAAGAGAGAAGATGGTTTGATTTGCAAGAACCTGGATAGAGTGTTGATTAATGAAGATTGGCTTTATGGTAGGAAGGCTTATAGTGTTTTTGAAGCTGGAGGATGTTCGGATCACCTACGGTGTAGAATTCATTTCGAATCAGAGGATAGTAGGAAGAAAAAACCTTTTAAGTTCACAAATGCTATAACCAAGATGCCGGAGTTCAAGTTATTGTTAAAAGATTTTTGGAAAGATCAAGAGAAGCTCTTCCATTCAACTTCTGCACTTTTTCGTCTTTCAAAACGATTAAAGATGTTGAAGTATCCGTTGAGACAGCTTAGTAAAGATAAGTTGGGGGAGCTACCAAAGAGAACTAAGGAGGCTTATGATTACGTTTGTGAGAGGCAACGTATCACTTTGGAGGATCCTGTAGCTGAAAATATTAAAGAAGAAGCTCGTGCTTACAAATTATGGCAGAGATTAGCGACTTTGGAAGAAGAGTATCTAAAACAAAAGGCAAAACTGTTTTGGCTAGACGTAGGTGATGGCAACAACAGATTCTTCCATAATGCTGCAAAAATAAGAGAAGTCCGTAACTCTATTCATGAGATTCAATGCTCTAATGGAAGGATATTTACTTCTAAGGAGGAGATAAAGACTGAAGCTGTTTCTTTTTTTGAAGAGTTTATGTCAATGCAACCGCCTGAGTTTGAAGGAGTTACAGTTGAGAGATTGCGTGATCTGCTGCAGTTTAATTGTAGTGAGATTGACTGCCAGAGAATGACAAAAGAGGTAACTAGAGAAGAGATTAAAGGTGTTCTTTTCAAAATGGCGGGTTGCAAAGCTCCAGGGCCAGATTGGTACACAATGGAGTTTTTTAAAGAATCTTGGTCAGTATTGGGTGATGACATTACGGTTGCGGTGCAATCCTTTTTTTCTGAAGGGATTCCTGCCAAAAGGTTTAAACTCAACCATTTTGGCTCTTGTTCCTAAGAAGCTTGAGGCTAAGGTAATGAAGGACTATAGGCCAATTTCCTGTTGTAATGTGCTCTACAAGTTGATCTCCAAGATCTTGGCTAGTAGGTTGAAGATTATTCTATCAAAGTGTATCACTTGGAATCAATCAGCTTTTATTAAAGAGAGGCTCCTCATGGAAAATGTCTTTTTGGCAACGGAGATAGTAAAGGATTACCACAAGGATACAGTCTCCCCTAGGTGCTCTATGAAAATCGACATTTCCAAGGCATTTGACTTGGTACAATGGGATTTTCTGATGAACACTTTGAAGGCGATGGGGATCCCGGAGGTATTTATTCACTGGATCTCTTTATGTATCACTACGGCTTCCTTTATGTACAAATTAATGGAGAACTAGCTGGTTACTTCCAGAGCAAGAGAGGGTTACGCCAAGGATGCTCATTGTCTCCGTATCTATTTGTCATTTGTATGAATGTCTTTTCGAGACTGATTGATGAAGAAGCGATCCAAGGAAGAATAGGATTCCATCCTAAATGTAAGAACATAGAATTGACTCATTTATGTTTTGCATATGACATAATGATATTCTCGGATGGTACAAAGAAATCTGTGGAGGAGATCTTACGAGTTT
Source organism: Eruca vesicaria subsp. sativa (assembly GCA_932364175.1). Classification (NCBI taxonomy): domain Eukaryota; kingdom Viridiplantae; phylum Streptophyta; class Magnoliopsida; order Brassicales; family Brassicaceae; genus Eruca; species Eruca vesicaria. Next base: position 149,823 of record CAKOAT010111821.1, read on the forward strand.
TTGATGGGTTTGATAAGATGTCAAGGCTCCGCATTAGTTTAGAGAAGTCTACCTTGTTTCTGGCCGGGGTTTCGAGTCAGAAGAAGGAGGAGATCTTAAGCCACTTTCCCTTTGAATAAGGTAGTCTCCCGGTTCGTTATCTTGGTCTTCCCCTTTTAACCAAGTCTATGACGGTGCTTGATTACATGCCACTGGTGGAGAAAATCAGGAAAAAGATTGGTTCTTGTACTGGCAAATTCCTTTCTTATGCAGGGAGGTTGCAACTGACTAAATCAGTTATCACAACTCTTGCAAATTTTTGGATGTCTGCTTTTTGGCTTCCAAGTGGTTGCGTCAAAGAGATTGAGAGGCTTTTCTCAGCATTTTTGTGGTCTGGTCCAGATTTGAACAATAAAAGAGCTAAAGTGTCTTGGGCTGATGTATGCAGTACGAAGAAAGAGGGAGGTTTGGGATTACGAAGACTCAAGGAGATTAACAATGTAAGTTGTTTGAAATTAGTTTGGCGAATTCTCTCTTCTAACTCGATGTGGGTTAATTGGGTTAAAATTTATTTAATCCGTAAGAATTCCTTCTGGATGGTTAAGGAGTCTACTCAAGCTGGTTCCTGGATGTGGAAGAAGATTCTAAAGTGCAGAGAGCTTGCTAAAAAGATGTATAGAGTTGAAGTTAAAAACGGTAAAAAAGCTTTGTTCTGGTTAGAGCATTGGTCTCCTTTGGGGCTATTGGATGACCTTTTGAGTGCAGGGAGTCGTATTGATATGGGGATTTCGATAGACGCAACGGTGGAAGAGAGTTGGAAACATAGACGACGCAATCATCAGGTCCCTATTCTGAACAAAGTAGAAGATGAAATCCAGAAAAGCAGAGGTAGTAGGATTGATGAGACTGATACTTCTTTATGGTTAAATGGGAAAGGCTTGCCAAGGAAGGTTTTCTCATCTTCTGAAACTTGGGAATATATGAGAGTGAAGAAAGCTTTGGTTGGGTGGTCTGATGTGGTCTGGTTTAAGTACTCGACCCCAAGATACTCCTTTATATTATGGTTGGCTATGAAAGGAAGGCTTATCACTGGTGCTAAATTGAGAGCTTGGAATTGTAATGCTAGAGAAGATTGCATTTTGTGTTCAGCACCTTTGGAGACCTTGGAATATTTATTTTTTGAGTGTTCCTTCTCCTCTCGAGTTTGGGAAGCCTTAGTTAAAGGTATTATGCGTGATCAGTTCTCAATCCAGTGGCACGAGATAAACAGAATCTTGATGGATGGTAGACGAGGTAAGGTTCTGAATTTCCTCTTAAAATACTTGTTGCAAGCTACAGTCTATATGCTCTGGAAAGAACGCAATAGACGTCCTCATGGGGAACCTAGTGCTCCTGCTGAACTTTTGATTAAGCTCCTTGATAAAAACATGAGGAATAAGCTTTCTTTGATACAGAGTAAGGGTGACCAAATCATTGGTAAAGGGTTGCAAATTTGGTTCTCGACGAGGCAGGGTGTTGACTTGCGAGTGACTGGAGTTAATTCAGTAAGTGAGGCCTGATTTCCAGTAGGAGTGAGAGCTGAACTCTAGTAGGAGTGAGTGCTAGAGATGGTGGTTCTATATCAGTAGGAGTGAGTGCTGATAAAATCCAGTAGGAGTGAGGGCTGCTTAACTAGTAGGAGTGAGAGCTAGTTAAGGTATTGGTGGATTGCTTGAAGTAGAAGTTTGAAGAAGTTGAAGCTGATTTTATTTGTTGCTCTAATAATGTTTAAGAAAGTTAGGAAAGGACTCTATTGTAAAAAGGATTTTCTTTTTTTGAATTCAATTTAACATTTAATTCAAAAAAAAAAAAGAATCTTTACAACCTTGATAAAAGATTGAATTTATCCTTTTTAACATTGATTTCAAATAAATAAGTTTCATCCATAATTAAATGCGCATTATTTGGAAATATCCTCTAATCCTTGTTCATGTGAGTTTATTTTAAACTGTCAACATTGATTAGTAGATAAAATTATGATAACACAAATAGCATGCACATATTTTTATATTTTTAACATTTAAATCTTAGTTCTTCCGTAGTTGTTCCAGTTTTATCTATATTATTATCATCAAATAATTTCCATCATCGACTATTAGTTTAATTTTGTAACTGAAGAAATGGATTAGTTTAAACTTTAATAACAGATCAGTATATATTGATAAATTTATTATTTGTAACTATATATTAGTTTTAAACTTATAGATAAATATCAATGTATATCGATGATATAAAACAATTATAGTTTTGTTAATGCTGGTTAATTATATTAATACAAACTATGAAAGAAATTACATACACGTTCTACAGCCAACAATCCCCTATTATTAATAGAGAATCAATTGATAAAACTAACCTTGGTTTAGTAGATTAATAACAAGTTTACCATTTTTTCTGATGTGGCAAACTCACATCTCTTCTCAGTCATCTTAGTTAATAGGTCTTTAATCCCCTATATATTAAAGGAGAAGTATTATAACATCTTTTTGTAGCCACATGTCATCACCACAATCATTCTTAGAAATTTTAGAAAAATATGTTGGTTTATCTGTATATAATAAGTTTTTTATTAAACTAATCATAAATGACTTATTAATGTTTTTCCTTGTTTCCTTAAATAAAAATAATGGAATTGCCAAATATAGTTAAAGAATATATGACAATTAATGATTTTCAATAATAAAGATTGATAAAATTCGTGTATTTTTAAATTTTAACTTATTAAAATAAATTAAGCAACTACATTAACTATTTAATAAAAATTTATATTTTTCGTATATACTATACTTTGATTTTTTTAAAGCGACTATAAAGGACTAAAGTTATTACAAAATCTCACACTAAAATTTTGTAATCCATGGTTAAATTATTTTTATAACAAAATAGAAATGATTACAAAATTATATAAGTAAAAAGTATCATTTAATATATATATTGTTCAAAATAAATTATATATCATATATATATATATGTATTTTAATTTCTAATTTGCTTTGTTTTTTTTTTCATAAAAATTTTGAACACATATTGAGAACTTAATATTTAGTTTTAAACTTTGCATAATGTTTTAAAATTATAAAATACTAAAAAATGTTAAACATCCCAGACAAGAAAAAAATTGTTATCAGTGATTTAAAAATTTTGTTATAGAAATATAAAAATGAACTAAAAAATAATATGAGTATAAAATATAATTTAACCGATATCAATATTAAAAATGTATTATATTTCTACGATAATATCATTTAAACTTAATTGTATATCATATAAAATAGAAAAAATATGTTTAAATTAATCAGAATTATTTATATGCTTACACCAATTTAATTATATACGTAGAAGTTACTAAATTTTTAATATATTTCTTATTTTATAATATGTAAAAAAATATATAATACGTAAAAGTAATATATATATATAAAAAATATTCATTCCGCGCAACCTAACCTAGTTACTAGAATATTTACAAGTATTGCCATTGGTACCCATTATACATTTTTATAACATACAACATTACACGCTACATAAGCTAAGACAATAACCCACTTCTATCTCAAGATCTCTTAACCGGTTTTCTCCACCACAACTTCATATACAGAACCCACTCCAGCAAAAAATCTTTGCTTATTTATTCTCACCTACGATATACACAATACATATCCCGATTAAACTCAAGCTTCCTTTCACACCTATTGGCATCTCAAAAGTTCTCCCAAGGAATTGGATCCAAGATGTCTCCAAGTCTTATTCCATTGCACTTGGAGACATTTTGACATTAACATTTCAAGTCTTATTCATCAAGCTAGATTGATGAATTTACACGTACCAAAGACACTTATTCCATTATACAAGCATGTTATGACGAACAATACTCATGAACTCAACTCAAGCTTACTAGCATAATTTACCCACTTGGGCACATCTCATGTTACTGTTTAAAAATTTTGAAACAAAAATCAAAAGTAACTCATACAATAGAGAAGCCGTTTAGCTCAGACAACATATATTTGAACGTTAAGCTATCGTTCCATATCTTATCTGTATGTTTTAGCTCATATGTTCATATAATTCACGTGACCTTGAGTTATGTTTTATTTGCAGAGTGAATCTCGGTTCAGTACAGGTGTAATGCATCAGTTAATTACGCCATTGTTTTCGAATATATGTTAAGAAGGCAAATATATAATTTTGTTAATGTGAAACTTTGTATGCACAACAATTCAAAATATATAAACTGATAACTTACAATTTTGGAAAGATATGATTGAGCGCATCAATCTAAATTAAATATCTTGCTAAAAGCCGGTGCGTTGATTATTCAGTATTCTAATTTATCACATTGACTATCTATATATACGTATTAAGTCTATAAGTGAGTCACTATATATGTCTTTTTACAATACAAAACCTTATATAGATAAATCTATTTTTTTGTGTAAGATTCCAAGCAGCGCATTGAGAAGATACAGAAAAGGTTTGAAGAAACATTTCAGATTCTTATCCATTTTTTTTTTTGCAGTTTCATTATAGAGTTTGTGTTATATTTTTTACTATGATATTGTCTACATATTTTCAGTAAGATTTATTTTGTGAACGCAATTGTTTACTTTTAGCCTGATGAGTAAATTGTAAGACAAACTATAGCAGGTGTGCTTGAATCTGTCCCAAAACAATCACACAACTACTTAGAAAGTCTGGTGTCCCAAAACAAACACACAACTTTTTTTTTTTAACTAAGCTTAACTTTATTTATCTCTGTGGCTTTTTATATAAATTATTATTATTATTATATATTTTCTTTTGATTGTAGAAGGGGAGTGGGGGTGGGAATGACTGAAGGTGGTGAAGAAACGGAAGAGAGACTGCTAAATAGACCAGAGATATAACAGAGGAGAGACAGCATCTACCTAAGAAAGAAGATTGGAGCTAAAGTAAGGAAGATGTGTAAAATATAATGTAAAGTATGTCTTTATTCAATCACCAACCATCGGTATATATACAACAAGAATATAGTAAGATAACTAGGAACATGAATACATAGATAAGTCTAAGTCCCTAGTATATAGGAATATATCGTTATCCCTTTACCCCCCCCCTCAAGTTGGTAATGACATGTCTAAAATTCCCAACTTGGAAAGAGATGTTGAAATGTTGGAGTAGGTAAAGCCTTAGTAAGCAAGTCGGCAGGCTGGTTCTTCGTTGTAATATGTTCTGTAGTAATAATCTTGTCTCGTACGGCATCACGAACATAATGACAATCATTCTCAACATGTTTTGTCCGTTCGTGGAACACCTGGTTCTTAGCAATATGAATGGCAGATTGACTATCACAGAAGAGTTTGGCTGAGGATGAGAAAAACCGAGCTGAAGAAGTAGCCGTTTCAACCATTTTAACTCACATGTGGTATCCGCCATCGAACGATACTCAGCTTCAGCTGATGATCGAGAAACTGTACGTTGTTTCTTTGTCTTCCAAGAGACAAGAGAATCCCCAAGAAGAACTACATACGCACTGAGAGATCGACGCGTGATAGGGCAGGCTGACCAGTCAGAGTATGCTGTAAGAGTAAGATTTGCGTCGGAAGAAAGCATGATACCTTGGTATGGGCAGCCTTTTAAGTAACGAATGACCCGTAAAGCAGCAACCCAATGATCCTCCCGAGGTTGATGCATAAATTGTGATAGAATATGGACAATGTAGCTGAGTTCTGGACGCGTGAAAGTGAGATAGATGAGCCTCCCAACAAGACGACGGTATTTTCCTGGATCCTGCAGTTTCATACTTTTGGCGAGTGCAAGTTTCTGATTAAGTTCTGTAGGAACTGTAGCTGGCTTGGCACCAAGTAGACCACGCTCAGTAATGATATCGAGTGCATACTCTAGGAGACAAATATTCCTTCAGGTCCTCTAGCAATCTCTAAACCCAAAAAATATTTCAATTTTCCCAAGTCCTTCATCTTGAAACATCTATTTAAGTAGTTCTTGAATCTCTGAATAGTAGCAATGTCGTTTCCAGCAATTATAAAATCATCCACATAGACCAAGATATGCAAGCAGATATTGGCTTCAATGAAAGAAAAGAGAGAGTAATCCTCATAGCTTTGAACAAAACCAAACGACTTGAGAGCACTGCTGAGTTTGGCAAACCAGCAACGAGGAGATTGTTTCAGGCCATACAAAGACTTTCTCAGGCGACAAACCTTTGATGGATCATTAGTTTTAAAACCAGGAGGAAGTTCCATATAAATCTCTTCCTCAAGATCACCATGTAGAAACGCGTTATGGACATCCATTTGATGAATCTCCCATCTTTTAGCAGCTGCAACTTTAAGAAGAAATCTAACAGTATTCATTTTTGCGACAGGAGAAAATGTATCCTTGTAATCAAGACCCTCTTTCTGTCTATTCCCATGTGCGACAAGACGAGCCTTAGGACGTTGAAGAGTACCGTCGGCATTGTATTTGTTAGTGTAAATCCAGCCACAGCCGATGGCTCTCTTCCCTGGAGGTAAGGAAGTAACATCCCAAGTATGATTGTCTTCCAAAGCTGTTACCTCTGTTTTCATAGCAGCATTAAACCTTGGATCGTTGACAGCTTCTTTATAACTCCGTGGAACGAAGTCTGTAGTAATTTTTGCTAGGAATGCCTGGTGATTAGCAGAAAAAGCTGAAGTAGATGAGTAATCAGAGATGGGATACAGTGTGTTACCTGAGACCGTTGATGGAGAACTATGATTTTGATCATTGTGAACGTGAGGGGGGTTTGTAGTTGCCGAGTTAAGGAGATAGTTCTTCAATAGAACTGATGGTGTCTTAGTTCGATGACCACGGCCAAGAAGGTCAAGAAGACCAGGCGAAGATGCTGACTTAGAGGAATCCACATTACGTGAGTCCGAAGGTAAAGGAGAAAGAGAAGGAGATAGTGGTGATGGAGGAGCTGTGTTATCGTGCAATGTCGCAGTTCCCTGTTGTTGATTACTCGAGACAGCAGTAGGTGACGTAGGTGCTGTAAGAGATTGAGGAGTAGTAGTTGCAGGAATTGCAGGGTCCGTGTTGGCCACGCCTCCAGGTTGATATGGCGTATCGAAGTTCACCAACCAGTCATCAAGAGGAATATTATTTTGCCGTACTGGTGATGTAACAGCAGCAGGAGTTTCAATACTTGGAAACTTATCTTCGAAAAACACCACATCATGACCAATGATAAACTCATTTGATTCTAAATCATACAGCCGCCAAGCTTTCTTGCCAAAAGGGTAACCAACAAATAGGCATTTGCGACTTCTTGTAGCAAATTTATCTCTGTCTCGAGGTCGTTGGTGAGCGTAGCAGAGACAACCAAACACCCATAATTGCTCGTAGATAGGTGGTCAACCATGTAGAATTTCATAAGGGGCTTTTCCATGAAGAACATTAGTTGGTGTCCGGTTAATGATATGAGCTGCAGCCAAGATGCTTTCTCCCCAAAACTCAATAGGTAAGCGAGATTGGAACATACATGCACGCCACATTAAGTATATGTCTGTGTTTCCGTTCCACACGGCCGTTTTGTTGTGGTGTATATGTGCATGATATCTGATGTATAATGCCAGTCTCACGAAAGTAGGGTGCTAGTGTCAAGAATTCGGTTCCGTTGTCTGTCCGTATGATCTTTACTTTGTTGCCAAACTGTCGTTCGCTCATTGCACAGAAATTGCGAAGTAGAGAGGCAACCTCTGACTTTTCTAGCATTAAATAAGTCCATACAGCTCGAGAGTAATCATCAATGATGGTTAGAAAGTAAACAGCCCCACAAGAAGCTGGTGTTCTATAAGGTCCCCAAACATCGCAGTGGATTAATGCAAACGGAAAAGCAGCTTTATTAAGACTTTCTGGAAACACTTGGCGAGTTTGTTTCGCTTTAATACAAATATCGCATTGCGACTCACTAAAATCTAACTTAAAATCTTTAAACACCGGTAAAGTAGACAAAGCTTTGTAGGATGGATGTCCAAGACGACGATGCCACAGAGTTGAAGAAGTTTTTGTCTTGGAAGCTCCATGGACTCGTGCAACCTTAACCCCCGTAAAATAGTAGACCCCCTCACGTTCTTCACCGGCTCCAATCAGAGTCCTCGAAAAACGGTCCTGTAAAACACACAATGTATCAGTAAATATTGCAATGCATCTCGTTTGCTTCAATAATTTTGAAACTGAGATTAGTGTGCAATGAAAATCAGGAACAAAAAGGACGTCGTGTAGGATATTAAGACGCAAAGTTCCTTGCTTTGTAGCATAAGCATCACGACCGTTGGGGAATGTGACTGATGAGGAAGGGATATCATAGACATCGTGCAGTAATGTGAGATCACCCGTCATATGGTGTCATGCTCCTGTATCGATAATAACATCAGTAAGCATTGTTTTACCCGATAAACGTTCTGAAGATAAATTGCTTTGCTGGTTTTGTAGAAGTGAAATCAAAGATGCGATTTGATCCGCGTTGAATTGAGGACTGCTTTGTGTAGCATTGGCTCTCCCACGACCACGTCCACGGTTACTGCTTGACCAACCACCACGTCCCCTCGATATGATGATGAACTATTGTTGCGTTGTTGTTGTTGTTCGATATACCACTCAGGAAAACCATGAACCAAGAAACATTCTGTTATGTCATGGCCTTTCCTACCACAATGAGAACATGTTCGTGAGGGATCCCTTGATCGCGGTGGAGTAGTATCTGTGGTAGTGAGAGCTGAATCTTTTGGCAAATCTGTTTTGGCCGAGAACCCTAGAGCTTCAGTACGTTGTTCCTTAGATCGATTAGACGCCATATTTTGTTCTTCTCGGATAACACGTGAATAGACAATATTAATCTGGTAACGGGTCTTCATCAGTGATACGAGACCTTATTGCAGAGAAACGTGAATCATCGAGACCAAATAAGAACTTGTGAACTCTTGCATCTTCTCTTTCTTTTTCAATATCGGCCGCAGCAGCATAGGTACACGCTCGAGTTGTCTTCATATTCTGCAATTTTTCCCATAGTTTGGTTAGTCGACCATAGTATTCAAGAACTGTTTGTCCATCTTGCTTGCAGTTTGTAATTTCGTCTTGTATCTGGTGTAGACGAGTCCCGTTTTTAACAGAAAAGCGGAAGCGTAAAGATTCCCAAAGCTTGTGTGCTTCAGGTACATGAGTAACTGTTGATCGGATCTTCGAATCGATTGACGTACGTATCCATCCAACAATCATTGAATTCGCCGCAAGCCATCGTGATGAGTCTGGTTCGTCGTCAGGCTTCGGAATAACACCATCAATAAAACCTGTTTTCTGTTTTACTTGCAGAGAATTGCGAAGTTCTGTAGACCACTCAGTAATAAGAGCACCAGGATTGTCTGATGGATGCAAATAATACGGTGAGGAATTTCGGGAAGCAGCCTGCGTTGTTGTAGAAGAACAAGTAGTATCAGTTGCAGTAACGTCAGTCATAATGGTTGATGATCCGTAGAAGTAGAATTAGTAAGTTGAAGAAGAAGATCAGAAAATTTTTGATCGGAAAAAAATTAGGTTAAAGAGATCTTAGCTCTGATACCATAAAATATAATGTAAAGTGTGTCTTTATTCAATCACCAACCATCGGTATATATACAACAAGAATATAGTAAGATAACTAGGAACAGGAATACATAGATAAGTCTAAGTCCCTAGTATATAGGAATATATCGTTATCCCTTTAATGTGGAGAATAGATTTACCATCGAATTTGTTGAGTGATGTCGTCACTTTCATTTGATTCATCTATGGTGTTATTGTAAGCACCTTATGTCGATATCACTTTTTCTCTCCTGTCCACCACCAATAGTACACAATAATTAAGAAAGAAAACAACAAATTACACCCAAAAAAAAAAAAAACAACAAATTACACCCAAAAAAAAAAACAACAAGAATCGAACTAGAATTACTCCAATACAAACATTTGTTACCTTTTCTGGTTATGAAATGGAAGCCCATCCTCTCCCTCTCGCAATAAATGCTTGAGTTCCCGAGGAACGCCTTGATTAAGGATTGGGAAGAAGGACATGCACCGATATTTTGACACTTGGAGTGCTTGAGGGAGAAGCGAGTTGATTTTGATTTGAATGATGTCTTTCGTATCTGGAGCTGTATCGGGTTCCATGGACATGGACAACAAGAAGAATGAAAGAGCAGGAGGAGATGAAGAACGTCAGAACGGTGTTGTCTCATCATCACGGACGACGCGGGTGTCGGATCCATGGGGAGACAGATGAGGAGTCATCTATTTGCGTTACAGAGGAAGAAGATTTAGACAAACTGAAACTAAAGATGAGATAGAGAGAAATATTGACAAGAACGAAAACGACAGAGTATTGGTGAAGAACACAAGTGGAGTTGTCGCACATAAAGCCCACACGGAGAGGCCCAGTGAAGCCCAGTCGCAAGCAAGTCAAACCAAGACTCCAACGGCTCCAATTCAAGTGAATAAAGACATAAGTAAAGAGGAGAAGAGTAAGGGAAAAGAGACAGCTTTAGTTGGTACAAAACAGAGATGTGGTCCTGCATTGTACAACTCATTTGAGGCCTTAGGATATCTTGAAGAGTGAAGATGAAGACACGTAAAAATAAGTCTAGGGCTTCCATAAGTTTTCTATATAAGCTTTGTAATCACACATTGTAATGCTTAAGAAACAAGAAAATAGAAAACAAATTTCAGAAACTTATTTCTTCAAATCCTTTCATGGTATCAGAGCTCCATGGAAGCTATTGAACTCTACACACCTCCATCTCTAAAGATAGTGAACTCAGTAACTGTAAAACTCACTAAGAGAAACTATCTCCTATGGAAGAATCAGTTTGAAGCGTTCTTGAACGGCCAACGGCTCCTAGGGTTTGTCACCGGCGAGTTGCCTCAACCACCTCCAACTCTTCCAGTTCCAGGCATCAATGGCGTCACAACTCCTGTCACAAACCCAGACTACTATACTTGGTTTCAAACCGACCAAGTTGTCAAATCTTGGCTACTAGGTTCCTTCCCAGAAGATATTCAGAGTTTGGTGGTCTCTTGTAACACATCTCAAGAGATCTGGACTGCTATAGCTAAACACTACAACCATTCTACATCATCTCGTTTGTTTGAGCTCCAAAGAAAGCTGCAGACCGTCTCAAAGCAGGAAAAGACTATGCAAGACTACCTCACCGAGATAAAGCTCATCTGTGACCAACTTGCCTCTATAGGGAGTCCTGTCACTGAGAAAATGAAGATCTTTTCTGCTTTACAAGGAATGGGAAAGGACTATGAACCCCTTATATTGAAGGCACAGTAGACATGTTCCCAAACCCTACGCTTGAAGATCTGGTTCCTCGCCTGCACAGCTATGATGCAAGGATACAAAGATACAATGTCACCTCTGAAGCATCCCCACACATGGCTTTTAGTGCACAAAGAGGTAACTTTCAGGCCAACTACTACAGAGGAAGGGGTCAGTCAAACAGGAGATATGGAGCTAACAGAGGGCGTGGCAGTTTCTCTACAAGAGGTACATGGTTTCATCAACAACTGTCATCGTCAAGTGGCTCTCAAATAGGCTCCTCTGCTTCATCAGTGTCATCTGAGGACAAGCCATCTTGTCAGATATGCGGAAGGTTTGGTCACACAGCTCTGAGGTGTTGGCACAGGTTCAAAAACAGCTATCAAGAAGAAGAGGTTACTGCTGCTTTGGCTGCTATGCGTGTGGCAGACGTTTCTGATCAGTCTGGAGCAGAGTGGTTTGCCGACTCAGGTGCAACATCTCACATCACCAACTCGCCTCAACACCTGACCAGTACTCATCCATACAGAGGAAATGATGCAGTGATGATGGGAGATGGGAACTACTTACCAATCACACATGTGGGTACAGCTGATATAGCTTCCCCCTCAGGTACTTCTCTTCCCCTGAAAGATGTTTTAGTGTGTCCTGGAATTACTAAATCACTCTTATCAGTGTCTAGACTTACTTGTGATTACCCATGTTCTTTCGAGTTTGATAATGATCGAGTGTTTGTTAAGGACAAGCGAACCAAAAGGGTCCTGAGGGAAGGAAACACCCATGATGGTTTATACAGCTTAACGTCTCTCTAAGTCACAAGCGTTGTACTCAACAAGGCAGATATCAACGAGTGATGAAGTGTGGCATAGGAGGCTGGGTCATCCTCACGAGCAAGTCCTGAAGTTCCTGAGTCAAAACAAGTATATTGCAGTCAATAAGAGTACCTTGAAGATGTGGGAATCATGTCAACTAGGGAAAAGTAGTCGTTTACCTTTTGTTGCGTCTAAGTTTGTTGCGTCAAGACCTCTAGAGAGAGTCCATTGTGATCTCTGGGGTCCATCTCCTGTTACATCTAATCAAGGATTCCGGTTCTATGTCATATTTTTGGATAATTTCTCTCGTTTTTGCTGGTTATATCCGTTGAAAGCCAAATCAGACTTCTACAATACCTTTGTCATGTTTCAGAAGATGTCTGAGAATCAAATGTCTACAAAGATCAGTATGTTTTAGTGTGATAGAGGGGGTGAGTTCATGAGCAACAAGTTCCTGGACCATTTGAAAGACAGTGGCATACAACAACTGATTTCATGCCCTTACACACCTCAACAAAACGGGTTAGCCGAAAGAAGACATAGACACATCACTGAACTCGGGCTTACTATGATGTTTCAAGGGAAAATTCCACAGAAGTATTGGGTAGAAGCATTTTACACTTCGAACTTCTTATGTAACTTGCTTCCATCCTCTATTTTGGAAGACAGAAGAAGTCCATTTGAAGTGCTACATGGAAGTAGACTTGACTACTCTGCATTGAGATCATTTGGCTGCTCCTGCTATCCAATGCTCCGTGACTATCAGACAACAAAATTCGATCCTAAATCTCTGCATTGTGTGTTCTTGGGATACAACGATAAATACAAAGGTTATCGTTGCTTGTATCCTCCAACCGGGAGAGTGTATATCACGAGACATGCTTTGTTTGATGAAACAAGCTTTCCTTTCTCTACTATATACAAGAATACACATGCACAAGCAGTAACTCCTTCTTTGGACGCTTGGCAAAGAAGCTTCTTACCTAGACAAGTAGAAGCCCAAGTTACATCAAACACTGAAAATGTTTAAGGAGTCTCATCAAGTGTTACAATTCCATATCTGTCAAGCGATCCAATCAATAGAGTGGGAGTGTCTGCTTCTGCAAGCGTGTCAGAACTGGAAAATCAGACTCAGAGTGTCTCAGCAACAAGAGCAGAGGATAACAGAAGTACAGAGATCAACTCAGTTTCAGGTCAGATTAATGTTCCTGCCTCAACATCTCAACACACAATGATCACAAGGTCAAAAGTTGGGATAAGAAAACCGCATCCTAAGTATGCTCTACTGTCTCATAGAGTATCACACACCGTACCAACAACGGTGGCTGCAGTTTTGAAAGATCCAAGATGGTATGAAGCAATGAATGAGGAGATAGATACATGTATAGCTACCAGAACTTGGTCGTTAGTACCTAGAACCCCTGAGATGCATGTTCTTGGCAACAGATGGATTTACAGGAACAAGCTTAAGGCTGATGGTACAGTGGGAGATGCAAGAGCAAGACTGGTTGCTCAAGGTAACAATCAAGAAGAGGGGATAGATTACCTGGAGACATACAGCCCTGTGGTGAGAACAGCTACAGTGAGAACAGTTCTCCATTTAGCTACAATCATGAAGTGGGAAGTGAAACAAATGGACGTGAAAAACGCCTTTCTACATGGAGATTTGGTGGAAACAGTATATATGAGACAGCCTTCTGGATTTGTGGACAAGACTAAACCTGATCACGTGTGTCTCCTACATAAATCTCTCTATGGCTTGAAACAATCTCCTCGGGCTTGGTTCAACAAATTCAGTGACTTTTTGATAGAGTTTGGCTTTGTTTGCAGCATCAAAGATCCATCTTTGTTTATCTATTCACGTGATGGGAACATTATTATGCTTCTTTTATATGTAGACGATATGGCCATTACAGGAAACAGCTCTATAGTTCTCACAAAGCTGCTGAAAGAGTTGAACTTGAAGTTCATGATGAAAGATCTCGGGAGACTACATTACTTCCTGGGGATTCAAGCACAGTTTCACAAAAAGGGTTTGTTTCTGTCTCAAGAGCAGTATGCCGTCGATCTCCTTACAGTTGCAGGAATGGAAAACAGTTCACACGTCAACACTCCTCTACCTCTGCAGCTAAACAACGTTACGGATCAAGATTGTAACATCCCGAGTTGTGATATATGAAAAGGCTTAAGAGGATTGATTTGGCTACCTATGTCACCAAAGTGCACTTACCTTTTCGGGGGCACATCCAGAGAGAACTCGAGAGTTAAGCGTGCTTGAGCTGGAGTAGTCAAAGGATGGGTGACCTATCGGGAAGTGATTTGCGATACCGTGTAAGTGAGGCCAAAGCACGGGGAAAGGTCATGTGGTGATTGCAGGGTCAGTAAACATGACTCTAGAGCCTTGGAAAATTAACAGACCGACTGTTGGAACGGGATGGGCCCATGGGTCGAGAGAGAGGGTGTGGGTGGCCCATTAGCCGTGGGCGGTCGGGGCGTTACAAGTGGTATCAGAGCTGGTTAGCCATCTCAGTTCTTTAAGAGGGGGTGAATTGTAACATCCCGAGTTGTGATATATGGAAAGACTTAAGAGGAATTATTTGGCTACCTATGTCACCAAAGTGCACTTACCTTTTCAGGAGCACATCCAGAGAGAACTCTAGACTTAAGCGTGCTTGAGCTGGAGTAGTCAAAGGATGGGTGACTTATCGGGAAGTGATTTGCGATACCGTGTAAGTGAGGACAAAGCACGTGGAAAGGTCATGTGGTGATTGCAGGGTCAGTAAACATGACTCTAGAGCCTTGGAAAATTAACGGACCGACCGTTGGAACGGGATGGGGCCCATGGGCCGAGAGAGCGGGTGTGGGTGGCCCATTAGTCGTGGGCGGTCGGGGCATTACAAAGATATTCCATTCTCAGATCCTCACTACTTCAGAAGCTTGGCTGGGAAACTTCAATACCTAACCTTGACCCGTCCAGACATACAATTTGCTGTCAATTACGTGTGCCAGAAGATGCATGCTCCATGAGTATCGGACTTCACCAATCTCAAAAAAATTCTGCGATACGTGAAAGGTACCGTGTCTATGGGGCTATCCTTTTTACATGATTCTGACTGCACATTAAGGGCCTATAGTGACAGTGACTGGGCGGGGTGTTCCTCGACAAGACGATCAACCGGTGGTTTCTGCACATTCCTTGGTCAAAACCTGATTTCTTGGTCCTCTAAAAAGCAATCTACGGTTTCAAAAATCTCGACTGAAGCAGAGTAGAGATCTCTGTCTGAAACTGCTTCAGAACTAGCTTGGATTAGCCATCTTCTGAAAGAACTGGGTATATCACAGCCTATGACTCCGGAATTGTTTGGAGATAATCTCTCTTCTGTTTACCTGACCGCCAATCCAGCTTTCCACAAGAGAACCAAACACTTTGAAACTGATTATCATTATGTCAGAGAAAGAGTTGCTTTGGGGTCACTGGTGGTTCGACACATTCCGGCTAGACTACAACTCGCAGACATCTTCACCAAATCCCTTCCAACGGCTCCGTTTCAGACATTAAGATTCAAACTAGGCGTGGACAATCCTCCTACGCTTAGTTTGAGAGGGGCTATTGACAAGAACCAAAACGACAGAGTATTGGTGAAGAACACAAGTGGAGTTGTCGCACATAAAGTCCACGCGGAGAGGCCCAGTGAAGCCCAGTCGCAAGCAAATCAAACCAAGACTCCAACGGCTCCAATTCAAGTGAATAAAGACAGAAGTAAAGAGGAGAAGAGTAAGGGAAAAGAGACAGCTTTAGTTGGTACAAAACAGAGATGTGGTCCTGCATTGTACAACTCATTTGAGGCCTTAGGATATCTTGAAGAGTGAAGATGAAGACACGTAAAAATAAGTCTAGGGCTTCCATAAGTTTTCTATATAAACTTTGTAATCACACATTGTAATGCTTAAGAAACAAGGAAATAGAAAACAAATTTCAGAAACTTATTTCTTCAAATCCTTTCAAGAAAGACGAATCACAGAATCTCAAAAAAGTTGGTTTACATCGAACATACTGATTTTTGTATGAACCCTAATTCCTTTATCTGAAAGTTCGATATTGGAGATCATCAAAAGAAATTTGATGTCACTGATCAATTGTCTTTTAATTTAGCCGACAAATGAGTGAGATAGAGGAGTAGGGCCACAAATTTTTTAATTACAAAGTAGGTTTATTCAACTTAAAAGAGTCCATCATTTCTGTCGAGCCCATTAAATTTCATAACAAGTCCTGATGCAAACATTTATGATGTCCTGGTCCAAACAGTTATGATTTCATAAGAGAGCAAGGATGAAGTGAAAATGCTACAGCAGTACAGGTGATACGAGCGTCCTTACAGAATCAAGTGAATTACTGCTTGAGAATGGAATATTTTAGATATTTACTCACTTAAGATAATATTTACTGTAACCGATAAATTTCTCAAGAAATTTTTTCTTTTTATCAGCAAATTAAAGAACAGCCAAATATGGTAATAATATCAATATATACATATGATATTTCTTAATACAGGTGCTAAAATTAGTCATCTCAAAGATATTATATTTAAATGTTTGAAAATATAAGGATGATATGTTGCTGACAAAAAAAAGATCTTGTGACAGTTTGGTAAACACCTTGTGAGCCAATTGTCATGCTCACGGGTTCGACGCCAGACGGGGGAACTGCTAATTCTTGTCACTAAATGTGGTATTGGCTGTTGGACCTTGTCCCCAACCCAGGTAAAGCCTTCCCGGGTGAAGTGGACCGATGCATGACCGGGTCCAGAAGAATGATCCACGTAAGTGGAGAACCTCTGGATTATCAAAAAAATATATATATAAGGATGCCATCATCAAAATTAGTATATTTTTTTTAAAGGGCCATCAAAAAAATTAGTATCACTTATATATAAATCTCATTTATATAAAAAGATTTATACGTGAGTAATTAATAATAACATTTCAACAATTTAAGTTCTAATTGGTATGTACTTTCTTTAGATTTAAGAAATTTGATGTTTTAGGATTTATACATATATTGAAAAAAAAAATCAAATACATACTTTTACTTATTAGTTTTGGTTAGTTTTATTTGTTTCCCCATAAAGTTTACCACTCAAATTTTAAATTTTTATGTTTTTGTTGTAAAAATAGAATATCAATTTTATATACAAGGAAAAAAGTTAATTATTTGTGCATGGAAGAAGTAAAAATATATGTGTTACGTATTAAATTGATGGGATGAACATTACATATTATACATATTGTCTATTAATGTATAATAACATAACTAATTTTTTTTTCAACTTTCTCACCCCGTGCAAGGCACGGGTCTTTACCTAGTTGTATATATTTTATAATGATTCACATTTAACTACATCACCATGAGTTGTCTCATAAGACTCACATCATACGGTATTCTTTGTACAATGCTAAAATTATCTTATAAACATTTTATCTAATAAACTGATAAGTTGTTTTCTCTTGAACTCAAAACATGGATAATGTAAAAACATTAATCCTTAGTCGAACCTGGACCATTGGGCTTCCATAAGAAGCTAGTTAATTATAGTAAAATAATAAGATTATTTTTACAACTCTCTTTTGTTTGGGATTTTTATAAAGAAAAATTGTTTATGTTCTATTCGTTTTTTTTTTTAATATTTTTATTAAATAATTTGTTTTATTTTTAGGGTTTTATAACTCATTTTAGAAGATTATTAAGCTACCATTTTCTTTTATAATTCTATTTGTTCATGACTTCGAAAAAGGAAAATTAGATTTTCTTGAAAAATTATTTTCATGTAGCTTTTTCAATTTTCTTTGTTTAGGATTTAAAAAGGAAAATTAGTATCAAACGTTTTTATTAATTATTATATATCATTGATAATTTTAAATATTTATTTACATGTGTCATGATCATGTTAATTAGCAACTTAAAAAATCAAGCTTTATATAAAAAGATAAAAGTTATATAAAGATTTTAAGTTTATGATTTTTTTGAAAGCAAAATAACTATCAAATAATTACATATAAATTATATATGACATTATTAAAATATGATAAATAAGCAAAATATAAAACCATGGAAAAGTTGATAAATCAGCATTGCTTTCTTTATATTTAACTATTAATATTTTAACTTCATTTTTAATTTCTATGAATTTTAAAAATATATTTAAAGATAACAATATAATATATAAGAATTATCTTATTTTCTAAAAGTCTAATATTATTAATAGAAATTAATTTTATTATATGATAAATTATTCATAAAATTATTAAAAATATAACAAATAAGCAAAATTACTAAAATCATGGAGAAGTTACAAATCAATCAGTAAATTCACTTGAATTTTATAATAGAAAGATATACTTTAAGATAACAAATAATAAAAATTAATTAACATATTTTCTAAAAATATAATATTATTAATATAAATTCATTTTTTATTAAATAATAAATTGTATATGAAATTATTTAAATAAAGTAAATAAAAAGATTTATCTAAAATCAAGGAGAAGTTGACAATTAAGAAAATTTACTTCTTATATAATTGTATAAATTAATAAAAATATAAAATAAGCAAAATTACTAAAATCATGGAGAAATTACAAATCAATCAGTAAATTTACTTGAATTTTATAATAGAAAAACATATTTTCAAGATAACAATATATTACATAATATATTTATTTTCTAAAAATATAATATGATAAAAAAAATTTAATTATACAAGATTATCAAAATTAGGACATATAATTAAAAATACCTAAAATCATGGAGAACTTAACAAATCAGCAAATTCACTTCTTAAATAATTTTTCTTGAGTGATGATTTATATTTAATTAATAATAGATAACTTCGATATTTTACTTTTAAATTATATAATATAAAAGTATATTTTCAAGATAACAACATAATACAGAAAAATTACCTTATTTTCTAAAAGTATAATATTATTAGTGTAAATTTATTTCAATTATAGAATAACTACAACTATTTATATCTTAATTTTTAATTTTTAATACAAAAATATATTTTCAAGACAAAAAGTTAATACATAAGAAATATCTTATTTTCTAAGAATCTGATAGCATTAATATAATTTTTTTAAATATATAATAAACTATATATAAAATTAGAGAAATTATGAAAAATTATCAAAATTACTTGAAATCATGGAAAATATGACAAATCAGGAAATATCAAATTCACTTCTTAAATAATAGTATACTAGGTGTTTTTCCCGCACATGCGGGCATAATTTTCGTACAATTTATTATTAGTCTATATTTTATTAATTCAAACCAATATAATAAGTTATGATTTATGTTTTAAAATTAATTATAAATGACAACACTCACATAACAAAATATTTTTAAAAATATATTTCTACAAATGTATAACTTTAATTTATTTTAATTATCATTTTTCTATCTTAATTTTATTTCTATAATAAAATAATATATTTTTAAGATAACAATATAATACATAAGAAGTATCTTATTTTCTCAAAATATAATTTTTAATAGAAATTCGTTTTTCTTTTATAATAAATTTTATATGAAATTATTAGAAATATGACAAATAATCAAAATTATCTAAATCATAGAGAAATTACAAATCAGATAATT
Organism: Eruca vesicaria subsp. sativa; assembly: GCA_932364175.1. Lineage (NCBI taxonomy): Eukaryota > Viridiplantae > Streptophyta > Magnoliopsida > Brassicales > Brassicaceae > Eruca > Eruca vesicaria. The sequence continues at coordinate 169,624 of CAKOAT010111821.1, forward strand.
CACTTAAATTTTCTAATAGAAAATATATGTTCAAGATAACAATATAATACATAAGAATTATTTTATTTTTAAAATTTAGTATTATTATATACATTTGTTTTATTATTTAATAAATTATATATGAAATTATTAAAATATGATAAATAAGCAAAGTACAAAACCATGGAGAAGTTCATAAATCAGCATTGCTTTCTTTATATTTAACTATTAATATTTTAACTTAATTTTTAATTTCTATGATAAAGATATATATTTTAAAGATAAGAATATAATACATAAGAATTATCTTATTTTTAATAAATATATTCTAAAAGTATAATATTATTAATATAAATTCGTTTTTATTAAATAATAAATTGTATATGAAATTATTTAAATAAGATAAATAAACAAATTTACCTATAATCAAGGAGAAGTTAACAACTAAGCAAATTTACTTCTTAAATAATAGTATAGATATTTTTAACATGTTAATTTTAAATTTTATAATATAAAAATAGATTTTCAAGATGACAACATAATACATAAGAATTAATTTATTTTCTAAAATATAAATTTAATTATTGAAAAAAAAAATTATATCTTAATTTTAAGTTTTATAATAGAAAAATATATTTTCAACAAAACAACATAATACATAAGAATTATCTTTTTAAGTTGTATATATAAAAATATATTTCTAGATAATTAGATAATTCTTAAAATATATTTCTAGATAACAACATAATTCACAAGAATTATCTTATTTTCTAAAATATGATATATTCATATAAATTCGTTTTAGTTATAAATAAATATATATAATAATATAAATATAATAAATAAGAAAAAGTACCTACACTTATGGAGAACGTGACAACTAAGCAAATTTAAATTCGTTTATAATAGTATAGATTTATAAGGAATATCCCCGTTAAATATATAGTATAAAATTTTAATCTTGAAACTATTTTTGTTTGTAAAACAATTCTTTATTTTAAACCAATGTCTACTGATATTGTAAATATCTTAACCCATATTTGTTTTACTTTTAAAATATAATTTTGTTTTAAATAAATAATACAACTAAAATAAACTTATAGATTTCTAATTATTTAAAACCCATATTATATTTGGTCTTGAAAATAAGGTTCTTTAAAAATGAATACTAGAACGAAAAATAAAATTATAAGAAAATTACTTTTAGAATTCTCTTTGTAAAAGATAAAATACTATAAAATATTATAAGTTTTTTTGATAATTTAATTTGTATAGAAAATTAAAATAATGTTTTTTCTTTGTAATTATCTTAAACCCACGTTTTGTAAAACTTTAAAAAAAATTAAATTACTATTAATAAATATTTATAAGAAAACATTTAAGTTCGTTAGACTTAAAAAGGAAAATTACTATTAAATAACTATTTATAAGAAAAAAATAAAATTTTCTAATTATTTTAAACACATATATTTGGTCTTGCAAATAAGATTCTTTAAAAAGGAATACTATAACTAAAATCAAATTATAATAAATTTTACTTTCAGAATTCTCTTTGTAAAAGGTAAAATACTATAAAATATTATAATATTTTTAATAATTCTAATTTGTATAGAAACCTTAAAATAATGTTTTTCTTTGTAATCATCTTAAACCCATGTTTAGGAAAATAAATACAAATATTAATATGGAATTTTTTTCGTTTACATCATTTTGTAATATTTTAAAAAGTAAAATTATTATTAATAGATATTTATTAGAAAAAATTAAATTCGTTTAGTTTAATTTTTTTTTTTAAACGAAAATTATATGAAAAGTTAATTTTTTTTAGTTTGAGTATTTTTTTAAAAAGGAAAATTATGATTTAACACATATCATAACCTTAAATATGTAATTTTCATATGTCGCAATCATGTTAATTAGTAACTTTGAAAACCAAGCTTGATATAATAAAATAACAAAGCTTTAAAAATCAATCTTTATGTCCTCAACTCGTTTTAATATATGATATATTATATAGTAACAAATCTAATGATTTTTAAGGTTAATAAAGAGTTTATAACATACATAAATTACTTTTTTGATAATGATAATTCTACTAATGTTGAAATATGAAAAATACATTATTATTTTTGGTAATATGAAAAAATATATTTATTTTATAAGATAAATATGTTTTTGATGGTTTAATGGGGGCGAGGATACAAGAGCTACTCAATCACTACTTTACCCCCAAGTAGAAGCTCTTATTTAGACAATGGAATGTATGAGAAATTTAAGACAGTTTACTGTTATATTTGTAATGGATTATTCTCACTTGGTGAATATGGTTTTGGAACCAGAAGAATGATCAGCTTTTGAAAATTATTTGGAAGACATCAAGCTCCTGAAAGACAATTTCTGCAGCTTAAAGATCATTCATATACCACGGATAAAGAACTTAAATCAGACAATCTTGCACATAGTGCAAGGTAGCAACTGTCTTTTATCGTACGTATGGATGTGAAGCTAATAGTTCGGTTTGCAGAATCTATATGAGTCTGTTTAAGTTGATGAACAATAAAAAAAACAAGTCACAATTATAATTAGATAATCTTTTTAATTTAACATTGTTTTACGAATGTTTAATTTTGAATTTTTCTGAACTCTATTTTCTATTTAATTTGAAACATGGAATGTAAATTCTGTATTACTTTATGCAATACAATAAACAATTAATTTTCTGATAATTTATTTGGTTTACAAAAATATAGTGTATTAAACATATTTTCTAACAGTAGTCTATATAGACTGGAATAAAATTAGGATAAAAATATTAATTATATTTAGTTTAAAATGATCAAATATCTTAAAAAATACTACTTATAAACCAAACTTCTAAAAAGTCAGATTATCCTCTTAAAACGGTTTCTATATTTCTTAAACCAAAAAAAAAATCACAACTAAATCGTAAACAAACGACTAAATCTAAACATACTAGTAACCAAATAGACGGGTTAATAATTTTATAAACAAAATATAATTTTGCGTATTCAAAGCGTAGACCAAAATCTAGTATTTAGCTTATAAAGACATCCACATCTATAAGGTTCATGCGCAGTTCGTTTTTTTTTTGTATACATATACATAAAATATATTGTATTTAGTTAGGTTAATTTCTTATGTTTTTTACTATAGATGTCTCGATATCCGATGCAAGAGAGATGAAGATGTTGAGATAAAATATGATAGCGATACAGAAATTAACTCTACATTCGATGTTGATATTAACCAGTTTGGAAACTGTTGCGAGTAAGAATCAGATTGTGACAAAAAATGTTTATTTTGTCGATTAAGAAAATGCTCAATCAAACGCACATGTGAATGTGGTTTATGTTCATATATGTGAAGGCAGTTTATTTAAAGATTAAAAGTGTCGTAAAACTGAGTTACATGAATAAAAAAGTTAAATATTTTATCCCTTTATATATTAAAAAGAAGCATTGCAATATTTTATCTATAATACATGTCATCACTAGAATGATTTTTAAGTCCCTAGAAATATGTTTGTCCATTACATATATACTGTAATTCCCATTAAACTAATCATAAAATTGATTAACAATGTATAATTAATATTTTCTTCTTTCCTCAAATAAAATCATCAGAATTACCTATTATTATTAAAGTATATATATATATATGATAAATAATAATTTTAATAGTAAATATTTGGTTAAAATTTGGGTAACCACCATCATTTATTTTTAATTTATATTATTAATAGAAAATAAAAAATCATAATAATTATATAATAAATTTTTATTTTTGTATATGTTATAATTTGAATTTCAAAAAATAATTATAAATTAATAAAATTGTTAGTCCCACATTAAAAATTTGTGATCAAAGGTTTAAATTTTTTAGTATAAAAGATATAGATGAGCATAGAAATATATGAGTTAAAGTCTCATTTAGTGGATATTCAAAATTATATATTAATAATAATTATATATCATATAAATGAATGAATATTTTAATTTCACAAATTTTATTGTAAAACAATTGCAAATTAAAAATTTTAATTTCAAAATTTGAAGTGATTTTTTAAAAACGATTATAAACTATTAAAAATTTTAAAAGTCTCTCACTGAAAATTTTGTTATCACGAATTTACAGTTTTGTTATACGAAGATAATGATTTTCATATGATTAAGAAGTCTCATTTAATAGATATCTATATTAAAATATATTATATATCTAGGTTAATATCATTTAATTATATACGTACAAAATATATAAAACTGACTGTTTATAACCCATAAACTAAAAAGGCTATTGAAATTACAATATCCCCTTATGAACAAACAAAAAAAATCAAATTTATTTTACATTTTTACCCTCCGCAAGTCTTCTATCCAGACTACTTACTTGAAAGTCATCTATTATAGTTCTTTTTAAAAATAATTTAAAATTTTTGTAAAAAATATGTTGATAAGGAAAAATTGAAATTATGTAATTAACATAAGTTTAAGAGATATAAATTAAGATATAAAAAAAAAAGTTAATTGTTTTCAACATAGATGAGTGAAAATAGTGAGTCATGATATTCTTTGGTTTAGATTTTGCCAATATATGTTGTAGTATTGTATGTGTTCTTAGGGTTAGATTTTGGAAAGCATAAATATTTTTTTGAAAATTTAAAATTTACGTAAGTGTGTTTATTTATGTGTATAGTAAACAAAGTACAATTTGATTTTATAACGTGGTTAGTAAGTTAATTTAGTTAATTTGGTTTGGGGTTAAATTTAGGATCTGGTGAATATATTTACGGTAGACAAATTACTATAGTATGTCGTCTGATGTATAGTATTCAACAGACGACTTACTAGTAAGTCTTCCAAACCAGACCAAACCTTTAATTTTACCAATATACTTTTAAATCTAACCGGGTTATTTATCGGACATATATAAGATGTTTTTTATTCACTTTTTCACGAAATTTAGAAAACCCTAACGCCGTTTCTCGCAAAGGTGATTTTGAAGGCGCTTCCGGTCTATTATCTCTAATTCATCGTTCTCACCGCCAGTTATCTCTCAGCCATTATCATCGTCGTTCTCACCACCGTTCTCACCGCCGCTTCCACTATTTCAGATATGAGAGGAAGCCTTAGTGTCGTTTCTCTGTAAAGCTTAGCACCGTTTCGCGTCTCGTTCGCACCGCCGGTTCTCTGTAAACCCTAGCGCCGTTTCTCTCAAAGGCATCTCGTTGAACTCCGCCGCCGGTAAGTTATATCTCTTACTGTCGAGTGATTGATTGAGGAAAATATGAACATAAAACGTTGTCTCTATCAATTTATGACTTAAGGTATAACAATAGTCGTTTTCACTGCGCTTTTTCACGTCTATTTTGCATATCTATAACCGTTGTGTCGAAGGCGACTATATCTTCTCTGAATTTTCAGATCGGCTTTAACTATAAGTCGTCTTAATAGACTTTTGTTGGGGTCAAAATCGGTACGACTGAATCAACGACCAAAACTTTCCGCAAAAATAAAAATACGTTTTATAAAACTCGTAAAGCCGTTTTATAAAATTCTAAGAAAATTCCGAACAAAGGAAATGCGCGGAAAAACTTGGAAATCGTTATTTCGGAAAAAACGAACGAAACAAACGCCGATTACACGATTGTCCGAGTTAAGCGCAAAAAACGAAAAAAACCACATCCGCCGTAAAAACTGCGAGCAGGTTCGACCGAACCGAGTTCGACGTACGACAAGCCGAATCAACCGGTTCAGCTAGCCGTACGGCGAACTGGTCGGTCCCGGACCAGCTCGCCGTACGGTGATCAAGGTGGCATCGAGCCAGCTCGCCGTACGTCGAGCTGACTGTCCCGAGCCTCGACCTCCCACATCCTCGATTCAAGGCATACGTCCTTTGGCTCGATCAAGTTCTGAACAACGGTTGAAACGTCTCTCGTTTTGTCTCGATCCGTCCTATCGTTCAAGTTTTAAGATAAAAACCGTAAAGTCTTGTTTTCTCGAAAGAACTCAAGGAAATCGTATAAAACAGCAACGGTTAAACGAAACATCGAACATTGCCTAACTATACGATTTACTCGAGATTTTTCATGAAAAATCGTAAAAAATGCGTTTTTTAATAAAACCTCGAATAAATCGTAGAAAACGGCAGCGATTAACCGAAACATCGAACATTTCCAAACTTTGCGATTAACTCGAGAAACTTATTTAAAAACGGCATCACATCAGGAAACGATCTCGTATAAAGTCGTAAAACGGTTTTATCGCAAAACGGCTCGAAAGTCCTAAAACGCGATAAAAGCCTATGTCACGACTTTAACGATGTCCAGCCCAAAGATACGACGACGTTTTGATGATTTACTCGCAGAAAGGAAATAAATGATAAGTTTGAAGATAAATGTCAAGTTTGAGGATAAATAGAAGATTTCCGCGAGAAAAAAAGGAAAGATAAAGATAAATGGAAGATTCTCGATAAACTCGAATCTGGGAGAAATGGAAGGATTAGACCGCTTAGGAAGGGAGTATATAAGCAAGAGGCAGAGGGCAGAAGCAAGGGACGATTTTCGAGAGCTTTCACCACCAGAAACTTAGCACTTAGGGTTTTTTCCGTTTTTGTTATCAAGCTGCGCCTCAACTAGGGTTTTAGTCTTAGACTGCTAGGGTTAGGATCTCGCCGACGGCTCATGTGGCTAAGGCTCACTCTGGTTGTAACGTTCTTACGCAGATTCGGAATAAGACTCTTTTCGTTCTCAATCTCAATTTTCTTAACATCTTTTTATTTACTCATATTAATCGCGTTCTTGATTGTTCTTGTGCGGTTCCGCAGATAGCCGGGTTCTCTGGAAAATTAGGGTTTACTCTAAATTCCCTTATTTACGTAATCTTGACAGTAGGTGAATTTCGGTTCCCACAATTTGGCGCTAGAAGGAGGGGGATCGGATCTATTTTACACCAAAGCCGCAGCACGCTCAATCAAGAAACGATGACTGGTGACAACCAAACTCGCGACGAAAGCAATAACGTTGACAAAACACCACCACCAAAAGATGTGTCCGCGGCCAACGCTACAAACTCTAACACCGAGACCGTCGAAAAGATGCTTTCCGACTTTAACAAAAAATCGGAAGATCAAGAAAAGCTCACTGGTTCACTCGCAAAACAGGTCGAAACCTTAACTGCAAAAACCAGAGCGATTCGCCCCCGCAGAACCACTAAGATCCATGGAATTAGGCTCGATTTCGCGACTCCTATGGATCGCCCCAGAATCGAGCAGGGAAATCAGACGGAGAAAGACTCTGAAAACGATAACCTTAACGCGACGCTAAACGAATCAGACAAATCTCCTACTCACAGACAGGAGACCGAGGAGGACGGCGTTGAAAGAGTTAACCTGAAAACGAGCGACCAAGTCGACTCGTCAGACGAGGACGCGGACGTCCATCCTAGGAGAAGGAAAACTCGCAGCCCTCTGCTGGAGTCTTCTCCCGAGCGTTCTCTTACTGAAGACGAGGAGGAGCTCTATTTTGCGCAACTCGCAAAAATAGCCGAGGAACGGTCTCCAGTTACTCGCAACAAACGTCGACGAGGTCGGAAAACTTCTGGCGACTTAACTGAGATCCGCAATCTTCGCGATACATTACTAAAACGGCCGCAGCGGTGAAAGCGGTGAAGTCTCAAATTCACCACGCTACTAGCACCGCGCCTGAAATTGATCGGCTACTATACGTATCTCGGAAAACGCCTTTTACGGCCCGCATCACTGAGGTCAAGCTACCCAATCCAGGCAAGCTCAAGGTGCCGACTTACGACGGGACAGCTGATCCCAAAGTGCATATGCAAGCCTTTCAGATTACCATGGGACGATCCAAGCTCAAGGATCACGAAAAGGACGCGGGCTACTGCCGTCTTTTTGTAGAAACTCTAGAAGGAGCAGCGCTCGAGTGGTTCGCCAAACTTAGCCGAAACTCGATCGGGAGTTTTCGCCAGCTCGCTTCCGAATTCCTCAAGCAGTAATCAATTTTTATAAATCGGGAAACCTCCGATGCTGATCTCTAGAGCTTGTCGCAGAAGGAAGACGAATCCCTTCGCGACTTCATGAGCAGATTCAAACTTTTCATGGCTAGGGTTAGCGGAATAAGCGACAAAGCTGCCATCGATGCGCTCATAAAATCGCTCTGGTTCAAGTTGAAGTTTCGAAAGTGGATAACTCTCGAAAAACCGCGGACGATCCAAGACGTGGTCCACAAAGCTACCGATTACATAACCATCGAAGAGGAGATTAAAATCCTGTCTGAAAAGCATAAGCCGACAAAAGCTTCCGCAAAGGATATTGCGTCCGAGCAGAAGTTGAAAAAGAAAAACTCTCGTAACGATAAATTCATCCATCACGAGGGGCAGGATCTCCTAGGGGCACATAACAACGCCATCAACTCCGGATCGGAACAAGGGCGAACTACGGGGAACACGTGGTCAAGGAGGATTCCTTCTGCGATCTCCACCAAACCCGTGGGCATTCTACCGTGAACTGTAAAGTTCTCGGCGCTAGACTTGCCGCAAAACTGATCGCGGGAGAACTCTCCGAGATATCCAGCGTCAAGGATCTTATCCGCGATTCAGATCGCCCTCCGAAAAATGACAGGAATTCACGAGCGGAAACTCCGCCTCAAAGGAACCAGTCGGGCGAAAAACGCGGATGAAGGCAAGACGAGGAAGGTAACGATGCTAACCGTCGAAAGATCAATATGATCATTGGCGAATCTCAGTATTACAGTGACACCATCTTGTCTATCAAGTCCTACCAACAAAAAGCCAAAACCGGCTCGAGTTGGAAGGTGCCATCGGATAAAGCCCCGAAGGGGGTGATCTCTTTCGATGACGCAGAGACCGGCGGAATCGATCAACCACAAGCCAATCCTTTTGTCATTGACTTAGTCATAAGCGACCTAGAAGTCGCTCGAATCCTGGTCGATACTGGAAGCACCATCAACGTAATCTTCCGCAACACATTGGCACTCATGGGAATCGATCTATCGGAAGTCGAGCCAATCCCAAAACCGTTGACTAGTTTCTCCGGCGAAACATCCATGACACTAGGATCAATCCGGCTACCAGTCGCAGCCAAAAAAGTGACGAAAATCATCAACTTCGCGGTCGTCGATTCCCCAGCCATCTACAACGTGATCATGGGCACACCTTGGATAAATTCCATGAAGGCAGTTCTCTCGACATATCACTTAGGCATCAAGTTTCCGACCCCTACGGGAGTCGCAGCAATTTGGGGATGCCAGAGGCAATCGCGATCTTGCTTTTTAGCTGAACATAAGCTAAGGCAATTGGCGGTCGCAATCGTAAAACCGAAACGGGCGAAGTACACACCACCGCCCACGGAGAACGATCCAAAACCAGCAACGGTCGAGAAGCAACAAGCTTACGCACCCATCGCTTCTACCCAACCGGAGGAGACAAACCCGGACCAAGACACCGATCCAGCGGCTAAAGTGATCGAGAAGTCTGCGACAGTCAAGTAAACATACTCGCATCAACAATCAGAACTACGAGATGGCTTGATTTTTGAAAGGAATACGTAGGCAGCTCGCCTAAATACGAGTTCAGCTATCCCCCTTTCCAAAATGGGGGGGGGGAGTGGGTGCGTATACGAGTATTCGTATACTCCCAAATTTTAAAACATTCGCCCTGTAATCGAAACTTTCAAAACTTTTTAATAAAGGCAAAGTTAGAATATTATAAAATCTCCGCTACTATCAAAAAGCATAAGAACAAATTCAAAACATCCGGAAATTACTTCCACAATAACCGCTACTTAATCGTCTCTACAAAACTTATACACCAAATATTTTTGAAAAGAACCGGCGAGACGTCGCCTAAAGTCTTAGAAAAATATTTAACAAAAGTCCGTCCGCGACTATTAAATCACAAACGCTCAGCGATTGGCCCAGTCGAGCACGCTAGTCGTCCTAAACAAACGCACCGATCCATTGGTCCGCATACATCCGACTATGATAAAATAGCGCTCTATAAAAGAAATCCAATTTTTTGGTCAGCACTTCCGGGCAACTTAGAAATTGTTCCCAGTGAGATGCTCAGTTCCAACCAGACAAATCGTATAAGCCGAGAACCTATCCCGGATTCTAAATCGGTATGGAATCAGGTTAAAATCGCAACAGGCAAAACGAAAGCCGACTAGTCATCGCAGAGCCTCAATCCGAAAGTAAACCTAGGTCTTGCCCTAAAACCAGCACATTGGTCTCTAACGTCTCAAGGCATGAATCGAGATCCTAAAGGCATGTCTCTTCACCTACATCTAAACACTCGCGAAAATCGAATCATTCCGAGTAAACGAACCGGATGATCTACAATAAGAATTAGATGCGAGACGACAAGTCGTATTCTTCCCTCTACATCTAGAACGAAACGCAGATTTCATACTTAAAAAATATTTTTATTATAATTTTTTCATACACACCGCCCAACGGCAGGATTTAAAGCCACCAACAGCAAGTCCCGGAAAACTACATCAATATCATGAAACAAGAACATCATACATCAAAATCATCAAATACGGACGCCGAGCTCTGGCCAACGTTAGTATCAATCCACGGTTGATGAACTTCGTCACATGCGTCCGGAATCTCAGGCCCAACTTCAACCGAATCCGGCGACACGACAATGGGATTCCACTGCTCCCACATCCACGCCCTGAGGTCAAAGAGTTCAGGCTGCATGTCTCTCTTCCAATACAAATGCTTCATATGCACGGGAAACTCTTCGGCATACGAGTAACCCTCGTTCTGAGTAAGAGGCAACCCGTGAGCAACACCGCGACATTCGAGATAATCACCGTTGGCCCGTTGAGAAACCTTGGCATTCGAGTAGCTGGTCGAAAATTGCTCACGACAGATCCTCATTTCCTCCGCAACCTCCCTTTTGCCTGTACGGAGAGCACTACGAAATTTCTTGTCAGAAAGCTCCCTAACACGGAAAGAGTTAACCGCACACTCGCTCTTTGCGCGAGCGACCTCCCTCTCAACCCATTCTTCGGCAAGGTTGGCCTCGTTCTCCGCCTGAAGACGAGCAACTTCTTTTTCCGCCATATCTGCACAAAACTCGGCAAGACAGGCTTCGGCGCTACGGTCTTTTAGGGCTCGGCTCATGGTTAGAAGGCCCTGCAAAAAAGAAAGGATAAGCAAAACTGTTTGATCATAAGTCATTTGAATAAAACAAACCTCATTAGCTTGCTCGGATCCTTTGGCAAACTGTGGAACATAGTCAGGATCGCCGCCCGAGAAATTAGAGGTTGATGATCCGCCTGTATTTTCACGCCTTCGTTCACTTGACTCTCAGGGAAATCCTTGAGAAGCTTCTCAGGAGAGGCGGCACGGTCAGATGCATCATCACCAACAACCAAGTGCTTGCCTTTTTGGGAGCTCGACTTATATCTCCTCGTTGAAGACATGTATGGGACGAATTCTCCTATACACGGATCACGGATCTTCTTCAAAAATCGGAGAATCCGCAGAAAGCCGATATTGAAAAAGGGCAACTGCACAACGTACACGCTGCAGAGAAAAACTGCCCCAGCCACCTTCCCCATCTTGAAGCGAAGCAGTAACAATCGAAAGATCCTCTGGAGACGGAGGTAAAGGATTGGTCTCTGCAGAAAACTAAAGCGAATAAGTAAAAAAAAAAAAAGTATGCATTCGGTTCGCATACCTTTCCGACGCCAGGCGGTCACGAAAAAGGGAATGTAGCTCTCCTCGACTGATGCACTGTCAATACGAACATAAAAGAAGTTTTTCTTCCACTAAGGGTACTTCGACATGCAACCAGTTACTATCTCCGTGTGAGGTCATAAGTTAGTTCTTCGTGTCATCTCCTCGGGTTTGAGTAAACCCTCAAGATGATCAACGCTGAGGATTATTCCCCGCTCATAACTCAACGTCAAGAGACCAACGAGTTGTTGCAAGCTGTGTGGGTTCAACTGGATGATCAACAGCCCCAGCCTGTGAAGGTATCGAACAATGATCTCCGGGATCGAAAACCACAAATGAAATTGCAATAGAAATACGTCGTAGCACGTAAAGAAACCGTTGGGCGCAACTTTATCGCTCTCTCCGGCTAGCGGAAGGCGAAACTCGACTGCCTCTGGGACTCGGCAAAATTCTCGAATGAATTCAAGAGCATTGGGACGAGCCAAACTCGGGCATTCAGAAGCATGGTTGGCATCAAACGAAGATGGAACCCAGGTTCCAAGTCTAATAGATCCCAACTCGCCTCCTATCGCCCAATACGCCTCATGGTCTCTCGGGTTGACTAATAAACGAGGGATCGTCCTTCGGAACTGCGACTTGAGGCCGCGAGTTCGTTTCTTCGGAGCTACGGTAATCAGAACTGGTTGAGGAACGAGTCCTTCTTTTTGAAAACATGTTTAGCAACAATGAGAGAAAGAGATTCAAAGGGAGAAGAAGAGAGAAAATTTCTTGAACCTTAGATAAGTTATGGAAGAGAATGAGTAAGGAATTTGAAATTTTACTCCATGTACTTATAAGGAAAAGTTTTACTATTCACCTTTGGACTTTTGGTCATTAAGTTCCGCCTAATCCTACTAAACTTGCCGAACAAGTTCGAACCGCTTGTAAGAACTCTACGATTCTTACGAGCTGGGGGCTAACTGTTGGGGTCAAAATCGGTACGACGGAATCAATGACCAAAACTTTCCACAAAAATAAAAATACGTTTTATAAAACTCGTAAAGCCGTTTTATAAAATTCTAAGAAATTTCCGAACAAAGGAAACACGCGGAAAAACTTGGAAATCGTTATTTCAAAAAAACGAACGAAACAAACGCCGATTACACGATTGTCTGAGTTAAGCGCAAAACCGCAAAAAACCGCATCCACCGTAAAAACTGCGAGCAGGTTCGACCGAATCGAGTTCGACGTACGACAAGCCGAACCAACCGGTTCAGCTCGCCATATATCGAGCTGACTGTCTCGAGCCTCGATCTCCCGCATCCTCGATTCAAGGAATACGTCCTTCGGCTCGATCGTGTTCTGAACCACGGTTGAAACGCCTCTCGTTTTGTCTCGATCCGTCCTATCGTTCAAGATTTAAGATAAAAACCGTAAAGTCTTGTTTTCTCGAAAGAACTCAAAACGGCAACGGTTAAACGAAACACCGAACATTGCCTAACTATACGATTTACTCGAGATTTTTCATTAAAATCGTAAAAAAATGTGTTTTTAATAAAACCTCGAGTAAATCGTAGAAAACGGCAGCGATTAACCGAAACATCGAACATTGCCAAACTTTTCGAATAACTCGAGAAACTTATTTAAAAACGGCATCGCAGGAAACGATCTCGTATAAAGTCGTAAAACGGTTTTATCGCAAAACGGCTCGAAAGTCCTAAAACGCGATAAAAGCCTATCTAGCGAATTTAACGAAGTCCAGCCCAAAGGTACGACGGCGTTTTGACGATTTACTCGCAGAATGGAAATAAAAGTCAAGTTTGAAGAGAAATTTCAAAATTGAGGATAAATAGAAGATTTCCGCGAGAAGAAAATGAAAGATAAAGATAAATAGAAGATTTCCGCGAGAAGAAAAGGAAAGATAAAGATAAATAGAAGATTCTCAATAATCTCGAATCTGGGCGAAATGGAAGGATTAAACCACCTAGGAAGGGAGTATTTAAGCAGGAGGCAGAGGGCAGAAGCAAAGGACGATTTTCGAGAGCTTTCACCACCAGAAACTTAGCACTTAGGGTTTTTTCCGTTTTTGTTATCGAGATGCGCCTCAACTAGGGTTTTAGTCTTAGACTGCTAGGGTTAGGATCTCGCCAACGGCTCATGTGGCTAACGCTCACTCTGGTTGTAACGTTCTTACGCATATTTGGAATAAGACTCTTTTCGTTCTCAATCTCAATTTTCTTAACATCTTTTTATTTACTCATATTAATTGCGTTCTTGATTGTTCTTGTGCAGTTCCGCATATAGTCGGGTCCTCTAGGAAATTAGGGTTTACTCTAAATTCCCTTATTTAAGTAATCTTGACAGTAGGTGAATTTCGGTTCGCACATCTTTCAGTTGGAAGACTTGCGAGACGACTTAATTATAAGTCGTCTGGAAAGTCTTCCAGACTTATAATTAAAATGTTATACTAGATGGTTGTGTGTTTGAGATGGTTGTCATTGATTGTTTTGCAGACAAAAATATGGATATTACAGAACTCCCCCGGAGGATACATACATTAGGGGAAGAGCCCCCCGCACTGAAAAGTATTTTGTATCATACGGATGTTTTGAAGTGGCATACTGCTTTAAAGAATGCTCTTCATGATGACGAATATGAAGAGCTGGAGGAGTCGAAGTTGGGAGTTTTCATTAAGTTCAAAGAGCTGGGATTTGGTTGGGTTTTAAGGCTGGTTCACTACATGCTCGGTCTCTAGATCAACATAAAGAAGAAGTATGAGCTGTGGTGTCTCGTTGGTCCACAACTTGTGAGGTTTTCACTGTTAGAGTTTGAAAACCTCACTGGACTAAATTGCGAGTACATCGAGGACTTTGAGAGACCGAACTGTGTTGTTACAAAGGAGTTGGCTTCTTTCTGGCAGATGTTGGGAGTTGATTTCGAACATGGGCCATCTACTCAGAAGATAATATCAGCATTTGAGAGATGCGAAGGGTGGTCTCGGGATGATCGCAAGCGGCTCGGGTACCTTTTCATCTTCACTGGATACATTGAAGGGAGAAAGGGTTCAAACCCTACACAGGCTAGTCTGACAAGGCTAGTGATGGAGTTAGAAATTTTTGAAAATTATCCATGGGGGAGGGTCGCGTTTAAGGTGCTGATGGACTCTCTGAAGGGCAAAGATACTACGAGTTGTTAAACTGTTGATGGGTTTGTACAAGTTCTAGGTGTACACAGCTCTGCCAAAATTAGGTGCTTATTATGGTAATCCCATACCAAATAGACCGTCTCCACTAATACTGGCTTACATGGGTGGCAAAGGACGCATATGCTTTAATACTATCTGCAGACAAGTATTTAAACTTCAATCCAAAAGACTTTGCTGAAAACTTATAATTAAGTCGTCTAGAAAATCTTCCAACTGGATGACTTAGTAGAAGACTTATAATTAAGTCGTCTGGAAAGTCTTTCAACTGGATGACTTAGTAGAAGACTTAAAATTAAATCGTCTGGAAAGACTATCCAGGCGACTTAATTATAAGTCTTATACTAAGTCTTCCAGATGACTTAATTAAAAGTCTTCTAATAAGTCGTCCATCTGGAAGACTTTCCATATGACTTAATTATAAGTCTTCTGCGAAGTCTTTTCTTTCCATCCTTCTTAATCCATCAAATATCTAAGTTCATATCTTCTATTTACTGTAGACTACGGTGATCATCTTTGTTCAGAAGAACATTGGTGAAATATTTCCAGAATGAGACTATGATGTTGAGGACCCGGCCGCGGAGAACATAGTTAAAGTCATGTTTAATCAGAGACCGTGGAAGTGGACCATGGATTGGTAGGAAGTCACCGGTACTTGGGTCAATACAATACCGTGGCTGTGAGTCCAGCGAAGAAAGAGATAGTTGTGGTGAAGGAAGACAGTCCAAGACCTCGAAAGAAAGCTCGTAAAGAGGCTAGTGAAGAGGCACATGAAGAGGCTAGTGAAGAGGTTCCTACAAAGACTCGTTCAGAGGTGACTACGACTGTTGGTGGGATGACCAAAGAGGATATTGAAAGAAGCTTCAAGGACATAGCTGATGCCTTGAGGGAAGGGTTTGGGATGTTCCTTTAGGAGATCATGCATCTGTCGGATAGTGTGGAAGCTGTGGAGAAGAAGGTTGGTATCACCAAAAACCAGAAAGGGACATCATCTGAAAAAGGGACTACCTCTCCACCTACACCAACGCACAAACCCGAGGTTAGTAATGAATCCTCTCCCAACAACAAATTGACTAGACAAAGTCTTAATAATAAGAACTGAAAACTGGATTTTCTTTATCTCTTGTATGTCATAACATGTGTGCTTTGTTTATAGTCTGCTTGTTTTGTTTCTATTTATGGATTTTGTATATGGATTTGTTTCATGTTTGAAATGGATCTTTGGTTATTATTGTTTGAAATGGATCTTTGTTTATAGTGTGCTTGTTTTGTTTAGGTTAATATTGTATAAACCAATCTTGTATATCACAGAATGAAAGTGTTAATAGGGCGAACGCGGGAAGGAAGAGCTTGCCGGAGGATAAAGCTCCAGATCTGTCCGCAGATGCTAATTCCTCGAAAGAGATGAGTCTAGTGTTAGCAGATTTTCCCGAGGATAAAGCTCCAGAACTGAGCATTGTTTTATTGGACAAACAAGTATCCACTGTTTCAGATTTATAGTAGGAGGACGCTAGATATCAGCAAAAGAAGTATGTTGCTTTGGCAATTTGCCTTGCAAAGAGTGATCGAACAAGGAAACTTGCTGTCTCACAGCAATTTCCTTATACGGCAAACAACATGGCCAAAGTGATCATTTCAAACAAACATCTTTTTCCTAGCTATAATCCTTTTGCACTAATTGACAAGAAGTTGAAGGAGCTCGCTGATTGGTTGAAAACTGATCCGTTAGTGATTGCTTTTCCCATAACAGCTTACTTTAGTCTACAAAACTGATTGATTTTTTACATTTTGTGTTTGCAGTCATTATAGAACACCTCTCGAGCATAAACCACGTAAAAATACAACTCAGTGGTATCACACCCTCCAGACTTCCTTATCTTGGCTAGACGACTGTGTAAGTCTTCTGCTATAACTTATGTCTTCTACTAGTTATTCGTCTGGTAAGTCTTCTATGTAGAAGACTTACCAGACGATTTACTGATAAGTCTTCTATGTAGAAGACTTTGTAAACGACTTACCAGTAAGTCGTCTGGTAAGTTTTATACGTAGAAGACTTTGTAAATGACTTACCAGTTTGGCAAGTCTTCTACGTAGAAGACTTTGTAGACGACTTACTAGTAATTCGTCTAATATCTTCTGACTTGTATTATTTTATATGCAGCATATGGATGCTTGGATTAATGTGCTGAGGAAAAGGTATCATGCTAAGATACAATATTTTAGGAGCGAG